>APFE030917315.1:111459-141654 GCA_000404065.3 Pinus taeda | reverse complement strand
TTTAATTAATTAAGGAAATTCGAATTTGAAGTCTTTGTGAGCATGCACATGAGTTTCCTCCACTGATTGAGGGAATAAGCATGAGTTCTATAATGAGAGAATCAGTTGACTTAGTTCTAATAGATTATTTTAACAAGTTGTTAAAATAATAGAATATAGTTTGATAATGCTTGCATGCATGTGACAACTATTATTTTAGATAACTGAGGATTCACTCATGGATAGTTGTTGCATGTCAGTTCTGTTAGAGACTCAGTTGAGATTAGATGTGGGACAGTGTACTATCAGATGCTTAACTATTTCTAGTAAGTAGTTTTTGCATGGTTAAGGAACTAGTGCTCTCAAGGAATACGTAGTTGGACCATTGGTTGTTTTTGGTATGTTGGAATTAATAGCATATGATTTTTCTATTATTTCCTAAGAAAAATATGTAAGGACCATAGGGAGAGCCTATATAAATAGGGCTTGGGTGGTTCATGAGACATATCTTCATATATTCTGATTGAAGATCATCAAGATCTTCTGATTATAGAGAGAGCAGGATAGCTATTGAGCTGATTTTTTTTGTATGTTGTTGAGGATCTCAACTTGATTGATAATACATGGTTGGGGTTTTATGTTGGTGCTTTCCCCTGGATATATCTTATGTTATGTGTGATTAATTCTTTTGATCAATTGTGTATGTTTCTACTTGATGTTGCTCATGATTTCGATTATGCTTCCGCTTAATGTTTTGTAGAAGTAGAACAAGTATTATGCTTTAGGACATTGCATATATCGGTTTGTTCTACAGGTGAAATTTCTACACATTTGAACAAAAGAGTTGTGAAAGCTCTAAAAGCATCAAAGAGATTGATGGTGTTCCAAAGGGAGCCACTTCTTCATTCGATTCACCTCCTCATGAAGGTAACAAAGGTGAAAGAGAAAGGTATAAATTTGATTTCAATCATATTTATTTTGATTATGTGAAGCATGATAAATTTCCACATAAGCATTGGAAAAAAATTGCATGTTCCTTTTGTGGTTTGGATAACCATAGTGTTTCTAGATGTTGGAAGAGAATGGCCACATACTGGAAACTTTTGAAGAAAAGTATGCAAGAAGCCGGACAAGGGAAATCATGCTGTTAGGAAGATGCACATGTGTTGCACTTACTGCCATAAGCAAGGACATATTGCTGCAAAGTGTTGGACTCTGAATCCAACAATGCTTCCATAAAATTTGAAGAAGGTGGGAAGAGAAAATGGCAAGAATGGAAATGAAGTTTCCATAATTGATGTGTTGCAGGATGATTCACATGTTGATGTCAATGTACAGACAAAGGAAGCACCTTTGATATGGATTGGTATGAAATGGTTAGAGTTATTATACAACTAAGGTTTCATGTCTTTTGATTTGATGCATTTCTTTGCTAATGGAATGCAAGTTGCAGGTTTTTACCAGAAAAGGTGAATGGAAAAAGTTGAGTATGAGACTTGCTTTATTGCAGCAAAATTATATTCATTTCATATTTGTAAGTACATGTACATATGATTGAGGATCTTGTAATTAAGATAGTTCTTAAGAGAAAGTTGAAGAATGGAATACATACATGAGACTAGTATGTATGAACACACGGATGTTGATGATTTCCTTGTATTTGAACATGTATGTGTAATTGACTTGACGGTTGATTGCTTTGTTTAAAACATGCATGTAATGTCATATTGACTTGGGAAAAGTTGATTTTGTCTCCAAATATTGGAAAAGGAGATAATGATGAAGTGTTTCACAAGAGGTGGAATTCTTTCTACTTTGAAAAAGAATAATTAAGTTCTTTTTGTGCATGCTTGACTTGAAGAGTTAGTTGTTTGAAAAGGCATGTTTTTTGTCGGCTTGTTATTCAGTTGATCATTTGTATACAAGATGTAAAGACATGATGATGATTCACATGATGTGAAATTTGTTTCTTTTGATGGAGCAAGATTTTATGTCGTCAAGTTGTTTTCTTGTATTATGTTGTTTTTGACAAGATGTCAAAAGAACATTTGTTTGAGCCACCTTGGATCAATGATCAAGGAAGTGATGTTCAACTACCTTCTATAAAATTCTTAATAGAAATTATGAAGGAAAACCATTCTTAACAGGAGGATAAGCGCATTTAGAAAGGAAAGCGTTGACTACCTTCGAGTTTTGGTTTAGAGGAACTAGTCATACAAGGCAAGTGTATGGAGGCTGAAAGAAGAGGGTGTTGGTATTCTCATCTAATGTATAGATCAGCCTTTTTGGGTCCAAAATATTCTCAATGGGGAGGAGTAATCAGATATTGATCAAGGAGCTTAGCCACAGTTAAGAATAAGCTTGTAAACAAGGTAAACAGTTACAGTTCACATGACTGCTAGTCCTACGTGAATTGGTTTTAAAAGGTTAATATTGGCTTTTAATGTGAATTAGCATTAAAAGGTTAATATTCTCTTTAAGCACCAAAACCTTTATTAAGCACCTTTTTCTTAAAAAATGAATTAAGCACGTGGGTGGTCTTGGAAAGATAGTAAACGATTTCTCGCATGGGTGAAAGTTTGGAAGCGGTAATTTACCAAAAGCACACGATTCCACTCAGCAGGTGAAACATAGTTGGGAAAAACTTCTTTTCTCACGTGCCCTCGATTTGATATCGGTCGTACATAAATCTACACGAGATTGCGCAATGTCCATTGGATCGAGTAGGGTCACGTCAATGGTGGAGATTGTCCGGGCTAGTTGGCCAGTAGACAATGTGACAGCCGTTGGATGGACGGGATAGATTGATAGTTGAGATCTAACCCAATCACAAGCTTTATGGACGATTATCCCTAACCACTGAGATTATACCACACATATGTGCGCTAGGAAGTTAATGTAACGGCGACCTATGACGTTCAGCCTCGCAAAGTGGCTAAAGTTTAGTGGATATGCTAAGTTTAGTTGGAGTCAGGTGTAGTTGCCAATATTGGTGGAGATATCACATAAAAGCACTCAAAGAGCAGTTTTAAAGAGAAGTCTAGAAGAACATAAAAAAACAGAGGAAACAGAAGAGAAGCTGAGAAGTAGAGAGAGTGGAACAAGAGGCTCGCTAGGCTAATTAGAGCCTTCTAAATCTGATGGGATAGTAGAGAGAAGTCAAGGAAGTCATATTCATGGAGAATTTCATCCAAGAAGATTGATTTGGAGCTCAGAAGCCACCAGTGGTTGGAGGTAGTTGTAGGAGCTACCAGTACTCATTCTCAGTGATCCAATAGTCAATTCTAACTGTAAAGGAACTTTTGAATCCATTACATGGATTTGCAGCAGCATTTGGGGACTTCTAAGGGCCAAGAAGCTATAAAGAAGTTTCAAACAACAATTGGTTAGTCTGTTGTGGGTGTCTGATATGTGTTGGAGACAGAAGAAGAAGTTCCAGAGACAGTTGAAGAATTCTGAGTGAGTTAGTGCCATCAAGAAGCTCAAGATAGCTCAAAGCACTAATTGAAGGAATCAAGTCCAAGGAAGTTTAGATTTGTTTATAGAGTGAGGACAGGCAGGGATATAGATGGTATTCTAAGCCCATTGGTTCAGTTTAGTAACCTTTGGAGTTAAGTGTGGAACTTGTAAAAGAAGCTTTACCATAATCCCAAGGAGCCAAGTCAAGTTGACAAGAGCTCAAGGAGACGTAACCCATGATATTAGGGTGAAATCTTAGATTAAATTTGTTGTTATGTGTGGTTGTCTATTTATTGCATTTACTGTTATATGTGTTTGTTGTAGCTCTGATACCAATTGTTGTAGATCTAACCCAGAAAAATATGAAAATATAAATAAACCCAAGAATAACAAGATCTGAATAGATATAAATGCTTCTTTATTATCAAACCCTTATGGTAGGGAAACACCATACATTCACTCCTTAAGGAAGGAGAACACTCCACAAGCCATATGCTTGTTCATACAATAATTCTTGACAATATTTCTTGACATCTCTCCATGTGGAGTCTCTAGCCTCTATATACTAGGCCTCATACATACAATACCATGGATCATTACCATGGTTCCCTCATACCATCCACTAATACCATGGTCCCATTACATTATTACTAACTACTTGTGGTCCCTTACATGATATGGGTTAACCACCTTATTTATTACTATGGCCCATCTCATTATTACATTGGGTACCTCCCTTGGTACCCCATATTACCCCCCTAGGTATATAACAATTTTCCCACAAACTTTGATTGATCACGGGGTTTCCATTAATGTGATGACCAAGGACACCATGCTCAAGCTCAACCTCCAAGGTTCATTAAGAAATACCACATCAGTCCTGCAACTTGTAGACCGCTCCACAGTGACCCCTGAGGGGATTGTGGAGGATGTGATGGTTTCCATTGACTCTTGGGAGTACCCTACAAATTTCCTAGTTCTCCAGCCTAAGGCTAAGCTTACTGGTTACCCTCTCATCCTTGGAAGGCCATGGTTGGCCACTGTCGATGCTTACTTCAGCTGTAGAGTTGGGAATATGACCATCAAGAATGGGCATATGTCCAAGCAATTAGTCCTATACCCTCCTACTTAGCTATCTCTAGAACATGATTTACCTTTATGGATGGAAGAGGAGGAAGAAGATGAACTTTATTCTGCCCAATTGTATACCTTAGAAATAACCATGGGAGGAGGGAAACAGGATGAAGATGCTTTGATTAAACACCTACTCCAAAGTCCAACTCCCAGTACATTGTCCCTAGAAGAAGTAGTAAAGGAAACCCTAACAACCATCCAATTGATCTATACTTGGCCAATTCAAACCCTCTCCATTTCAAAACCATAGAATTCGGCCCTGAGAGAACTTTGAAAATCAATCCATCTATTTTTGTTCTCTAAGAGGAGAAGTTGTTCAACATGCTAAAGGAACATCTGGATTCCTTCGCTTGGATTTACAAAGAAATGAAGGGAGTACATCCCTGAGTGTGTACTCACCATATTTACATCAAAGAAGGTTTCAAGCCAGTCTGACAACCCCAAAGGAGGATGAATCCAACTCCTAAAGATATAGTGAAAGAAGAAATACAAAAATTGTTAGATGCAGGATTCATTTATCCTATATCTGACAGTGAGTGGGTCTCTCCTTTGGTGTTAGTTCCCAAGAAAAATGGTAAGTGGAGGATTTGTGTCGATTACAGGGAACTGAAAAAAGCCACAAAGAAGGACCATTTCCCTATACCTTTCATCGACCAAGTGCTAGATGGCCTCACAGGGAAAAAGTTTTTCTCTTCCCTAGATGGATTTAGCGGGTACAATCAAATCCAAATTAGCCTGGAAATCCAGGATAAAACCACTTTCACTTTTCCTTGGGGTATTTTCACCTCTAGGTTCCTTTCTTTTGGCCTACGCAATGCTCCTGCAACTTTTTAGAGAACAGTCTTGAGTATCTTTGCTGAGTTAGTCCATGGTGCGGTAGAAATCTATAAGGACAATTTCACACCTTATGGGGGTGATTTCGAGGAGGCTTTGTCCAACTTAGGTAAGGTACTTCACAAATGCATTAAAATGAACCTGTCTCTCAACCCCAAAAAATGTGAATTCTTGATGAGTGCAGGGACCGTGCTGGGTCATTCAATATCTCAGTAAGGACTACAGGTGGACCCAAACAAAATAGCTATCATCCAAAGGGTCTTGTTATCACTCAGGTTTTCCCCAAAGTTGTAAGAAAGGGAAAGGAGGCCAAGGTAACCACAAACCAATCTTTTAGATACAAAATCTAGCCAATCTATATTAAGAAAGGGCTCTCTCTTTATGATTTAACTTTATTTTGAAAGGTATTAGGCTAGTTATGAAGTTCGGTTTTGTTTGATTTTTGGGTGGTGAGATTCAATAGAGCAGAGATGTAAGTAAGATTAGTTCATTCCATTGGGCTAATGGAGTCAACGAGGATGGCTTTCTGGATTTAGTATCTTAATAGAAGATGGTTTCACAGAGCAAGGTAGTCAAACAGGGAGAACACAAAGATTTGAAAGCAGATGGAATGGGTTCAAATTGGGTGAAAGGCAGTTAAGAATCTTTCAACCTATCTGTAGAGGGAAATTGAATGATTACAACTAAAGAGAAACTTAAGAATTCTTTTAACAAATAATCAACATGAAAGAATTAGGAAATGGGAGCAATTAATAGTTACACTGCTTATTCTAATTCTGAAGAAAACATAGAAAATGATAACGGATGAAAGCAGAGTGCATTCAAGCATATTCTGAATTAATCTTTATCTTTATCATTCAGATTTTGAACCAGAAAAACTTTAAAACACATATATAAGAGACTTATTGGTCTGATGGTTGATTCAAGAATCCTGTGACAAGTCCTCTGCGTCAATTCTTCATCCAGTAAGCACAACAACAGTTCATTCCAACAACTTTCTATTCCCAAATTTCAATATTACAGCAAATTCTAAGAATGGCTCACCAACCCCAAATACTTCGATTGAGGAGGTATTTATACAAAATATCTCACAGAGATAATATCTAGTGATGATTCATCTTTTTTGCAAAAGATAGAGACAAATAATCTCGATAATAGGGAAAAGATAACTGATGATGTGCTGGCTGCTCCGTCTTTGTCAGATGTGTTGGAGGTAGGCCCTGTGAGTCGGTTTACAATTGTCTTCCACTGGTACTCTGTGTTGGCTGCTCCATGTTTTTCAGATATTTCGTAGCCCTGATCTGATACACTTTGACCCATCTGCCCCTTTATTCATCTCTGTTCATATTATCATGAAAAAATAGCCCAAACTTTACGTTCTTCATCCAGGAGAATTTTACAAGATTTCTAGCATATCTTCACACCATTTATGATCTAGTAATTTATGCCTCTAAAGTTTTCTGAGAGTTTCATCAATCTCTATATATCTGAAGAAATTAGGCTGAATGGTGAATAGATGCTTTACCTCGTGCTCAATGTAGAATAAACTCTCTAAGTTGTCATAGAGGACTTGGCCAGATGGAAGTGATTTCACTCCTGTAACACTTGTTGATGAAGTAACTTGATCAACAACATATTTATTCTCTTTATGTGCATAATCTATGTGTTTCATCAGTCGGTCATTATTTTTTAAAGGACTTGGTAGACCCTTATTCTGCAAAACTGTGAATTTCTCTGTGAAAGAATTAATCTCTACCTGCATATCCTGGCATCTCCTTTTCAAAATTTGCATCAAAGTTCTCTTGGTTAGAACTCTCTTGATTTCCAGAATTGTGCCTGTCTTGTCTGTGATTTCCAGTGCTTCCAGTTGTTCGCTGGTCTTAGTGTTCAAAAAATGTATAAGCCGGTTGGCTTGTTCAGGCATCTGTCCCAACAAAGCTCTTGTTTTTTGAATTTCCACTTGGGCTGCTCTCACTAAGTCAATCTGCTCATAAATAGCTTAGATTGATTGCCAAACATTATTAAGGGATTGATTGATGTTGGCCCACAGAATTCCTTTGATTTCTGCCAGAGGTTTATCCAGAGTGAGATCCTTTTCTAATGCTCTCACTTTGTTCTCTAATGTTTTAACCTCCCTTATTTTCTCTGCCACATTCATCTTGGATTTGTCATAACTTTTTTCTAGTTTTGCCAATTTTTCCTTTACCTGTTTCAATTTTGATACTTGGAGTTTCAATTCTTCCATGGCTTTTATCAGTTGTTCTGTGCTCATATTAGTACTTCTTCCTGGTGCTGTTACTGCTGCTGACGTACCTGTGATGACCTCTGTTGTGGATGCTGGAACACTTGGAGCCAATGTTGTTCCAAGTGTTGAAGGGACCGTTGTTGAGACTATAGGGATGACCTTAGGAGGCTGGGAGGTCGAATCTCCCTGCTTTTCCCTTAATGCTTTTTCCAGTGCCTGCTCTGTATTGGTTAATCTTTCGTTGAATTTCATGAGCAGGTCCATCATGTCTTCTTCTGATTTCTGTTGTACATCTTCTGCAGTCTATGGATGCATGGAAGGAGACAGTTTCAGTTGTTTTCTTAGGGCAACAATGTCGTCTTCTTTCTTCTTCATTATTGCCTTTATGCCTTTAGCATCTTTGGGATCATGTCACAGTTCAATGATAATCTCCTCCAAAGATTATATCCTGTTGTCCTTGGCCAGAGAAGATGCCTTCTCCAAATGTAAATGAGCAGAGGTATTGTCCAATGTGGAGTAGACCATCTCTCCAGTCCGTTTATGAAGCTCAATCTAGTCCATAGGATGAATATCCTTGGCTAAGACCTCCAAATTTGTCCTGATGTAATCAGCTTCTGACTGTGGTTGTTGCATCTTGGGTTTAAAGTAACTCATGATCATTTTGCCCTCTTTAATGTCATAGGTTGACATTAATCTTTACTGGTTTGTGGGGGGCATTTTAAGACACTGGTTGTAAATTTGAAGCTTTAGTGGGTCGTTCCTGGTCTTTATCTCTGTAAATGTCCTTTTGATGTCCGAGGCCTGTTTGCTTTGTGGCCTAGTGGATGAAACTTCTACACTGTGCTGCCTTTCTAGCTCCTGCCTGTGTGAGCTAGTTGATGTTTCTATCACCGAGGAAGTCTGCTGGCTGACTACCCTTTCACCTCTTAGACTGTTAGTGGTTTCTTCAATAATTTCATCTTCTGATAAAGGATTTGACCTTTGCCTCTTTGCACCCAGTTGTTCTACAATCCCACCTGTGGGGGGAGTGGCTTCTCTGTCTCTCTTCTTGCTTCTTTCCTCATTTAGAGGAGTCTGTAATGTAGGTATTTCTGCTGCTTTAGTTTGGGCTGGAGGAATTTGCCCCTGACTCTGTTCTTTTGACATTGTTGGCTGGTCTGTCATTATAGGATGCTCTATGGTATCTACCACTTTTCCCTTTGAAGTCCCTGTGACTGTTGTGCTGGTTTTTATGCAGGCTGCTGAGAAGTTCCATCATAGGATGTACCAACTCCTGATTGTTGAGGCAGCTTGAAAGATACCTGTCCAAAAGAGTCCAGGTCAAGGCTTTTTTCAAGATCTTTCATAGCTTTTTCCATCTTTTCTTGCTCACTAATTTCTTCTATTAAGGTCCCTTCTACCCATTCTTCCGACTTTCATACTGTTCAATTTCTGGGATCCTATGATGTATATAAACTGACATCCTGTTTCTTACCCTTCTGTCACTTATGAAATTATTTGGGTCATATGGCACCCACCAAAAACTTTTCTTCAATTTAAGGTGATCTCTTAAAATCTTGTCAGCCTCTTGTCAGGCGTCTCTAGAATGGATGACATAAGAGCCTAACTGGTTTTTGATTCTTAACTGAGCCTTCTTCTTTGCATTACAAAAATGGATTAAGTTTGCATTGATGATCTGCTTGAAATATTCTAGTGCAAATAATCTCATAGGCACATATTTAGGCAGCTTGAAAGGGCAAAGCTCACACCCATATATTCTAATCTCTGTGTGATTTTGGTACAGGTACCAGTCACCTATCCTATACTGTTTAGAGAGTTGCGGAGTCTTTTTCAAGTCACCAGAGATTCTAGGAGGAGGAGCTCCTATCAACAGAGTGGATGCTGAATGAACAAACAAGTCAATAAACTCATCATAGGTATAAGCGCACTCGAAGGTATTATGGAAGACTGAGGTCCAAAATATCACAGACCTTCGATTTCCCTTTGAGTCCAACCTCCTGATGGGGAAAGAAAAGCTGTCTGGATGATAATATAACAGAAGGTGGTATATGAAAGATGTGTACTTGAAGACTCCTTCTCTATCCGGTTTTAAGAATTGATCATGGATTTTGTTGGCAATGAAAGTGGCATAGTCATATTTGACAGCAGGGGGTTGTCTTGGGGTAAATATTGACAGTAGAACTAGGGTAATCTCATCAACATATTCACTGGTATTAAATCCCAAGATAAGGGATATCATGTCAACAAGGTTAATTAATTCCATGATGCACGCGGGGAGGGTTCTTAATGAACTTCAAACAAATTCATCAATCCTTGTTGAAATGTAACTATGGTCGTATTCGACTAGGGTGGGAAATATTAATATTTTGAGAATTTTTAATGTACTTATATACAATACGGGATTGGGAATAAGGTGGGGTTTATATAAATAAAGTTAATAGTTAATATGAAAAATGTAATGAACCAACGCTAAGTTAGAAACAGTTGTCTTTTCATGTCAACTTAGGCTTTAAGGTAGAAAAGGGGTTTATTTGATATTTGTACAATCTCCTAAGAAAAATAGAGTTTTTACTTAGGGAGTCATTACAAAATGGAATGAGTGGTTTATGAGTGATATTAAGCAGATATTAATATCCTTAGGGAAGTAAGTGAATGATTTTTAGGGAAAAGTATGAAGGGGAGTTAGTCATGAAACCTTGTCTCACTTGAGCTGCATCAAGTGTAATATCCGCCATGGCACTTGTGATTAAAGTAAAAGTTAACACATGTGGAGACAAAATCTATCACAAGTATCATTCTGCAACACCATTGTACCTACCTTGCCTACTTGGCCTAGCATTTTTTCTTCTTTCTTTGGGTGCACTTAGACTGGCAAACCCTCGTCACCTTCTTTTTCTTTTCATGGTAAGCCTACCTAAGTCTGCACTTATGACATCCAAGGGCTCAAATTTAACTGTTGAGCTCCTTTGCTTCTCTACCTATCTATTTATCTGGAAAGATTGAACAGTTTCGTCAGATTTTATTCTCTATCTCTAAAACATGAAATTCAAACATGAACTAGCCAAGATTAAGCTGTTTGGCCATTCATCAATGGTGGCATAAATCAACAAGCTGCACACAATCAGATTGTTGCAGAAAACAAACTAGTAGTGGCATTTTGGACTTGCACACTTTCTTGGTCTTTTTGTTTGGGGTTCATTTCTTTCACTTTTTGACCATTTCATTCTTTTTGCCATTTGATTTTTCTTTTAGGGCATACCCTCTTTACATTTTTTGATTTTTTTGATTTTTTGACAATATGGAAAGCCTTTGCAACAAGAGAAGGTATGAACATATTAGAGAGCTCATGAGTGTCAATCATGAAATATGGCACCTATTGGTATAGGAGCATAACAGGTCCCACCTCATCAAAAGCAGAGAGATGTTAGAAGTTTCCTAGGGTTAGCTGGATACTATCAAAGGTTCATAGAGGACTTCAGCAAGTTGGCCTCTCCTTTATTTGGGTTGTTGGCCAAAGACTGTAAGTTTATATGGTCAAAAAGCTGTCAAGAGGCCTTAGACATCCTAAAGAACAAGTTAACCACTGCACCAGTTCTCCGAGGCCCAAATTGGGCCCTTCCTTTTCAAATTCATGTTGATGCCTCACAGAAATCCATAGGAGCAGACCTAGGCCCGATAGATGACAAATTGCCTTATGCCATTTACTTTATCAGTAAGAATATATCAAAGGTCGAGCTGAACTACATAGTGACCGAAAAGGAGCTCCTAGATGTTGTGCATTCATTGAACAAATTTAGGCATTATATTATGGGCTATCAAACATTTGTCCATACTGACCATGCTGTAATCAAATATTTAATGAATAAACCCGATGTGAATGCTCATATTATAAGATGGTTACTTTTGTTACAACAGTTTGATCTAACTATTGTTCATAAGCCTAGCAAGGAAAATGTTGTTGCGGACTTTTTGTCCAGATTAACTCTGCCTGTAGTTGAGGAGGGAATGGTTGATGACCAGTTATCGATGAGCACTTGTTCGCCATTTCAGTTATCTCTCCATGGTTTGCTGACATAGCAATCTATTTGGTATCTGCACAATTCGCACCGAGTTTTTCCTCCAAAGAGAAAAGTAATATTCTGAGGAAGAGTGCCACCTTCGCTTGGATTGAGGGCAACCTCTTCAAACTTGGCCCCGATTAAATCTTGAGAAGGTGTGTCAGGGAGGAGGAAGTCTTTGACATCCTTCTAACCTGTCATGATGGGCCTTATGGAGGTCACTTTGTAGCAAAGAGGATAGCATTCAAAGTGTTACAATCAGGCGATTATTGGCCCACTCTTCATGAGGATGTGAAAAGTTATACTAGTCACTGTGATCATTGCCAAAGGGTGGGAAAGCCTACTCCAAGGGATGAAATGCCTCTATAGCCTCAAGTGACTTTCGAGCCATTTGACAAGTGGGGTGTGGACTTCATTGGACCTATTGACCCTCCTTCCAAGCAAAAATAGTACATCATTGTGTGCACTGACTATCTGACTAAGTGGGCTAAAACCAAGGCAATTAAGGTAGCAACAGAGGAGAAGGTGGTTGAGTTCTTATGGGAGAATGTATTTTACAAATTTGAGTACCCCAGAGAGCTGATCACTAATCAAGGAAGCTAGTTTACCTCCATCATGATTGAAGACTTGCTCAGCCTGCACAAGATCAAGCATAGGACCTCCACTCCCTATCACCCACAAGCTAATGGGCAAGTGGAGGTGACCAACAGAGCACTAGAGAGTATCTTGACCAAAGTAGTTAGTAGCAACAGGAAATATTGGGCAGATAGACTAGTTGAGGCCACCTGGGCCTATAATACCACCTGGAATACCACCACTTGGTTCACACCCTATGAGTTGGTCTACGGGAAAAAGGCCCTGGTGTCCATTGAGTTTGAGTATAACACATTAAGGATGGCAGCCCAACTAGATCTAGATCTCAACAGTGCACAACAAGAGAGATTGCTTCAGTTAAATGGTTTAGATGAATTCAGAATGCAAGCCCTCCTACACACAGAGGTAACTCAACTTCAGAGGAAGATCTGGCACGAAAAGAACATCAAGGACAATAAATTTCAAGAAGGTGATTGGGCCTTGTTATATGATTCCAAATATAAAGACTTTAAGGGCAAGTTAAGGACAAGATGGTTGGGGCCTCATGTTATAGAAATATGTCATGATAATGGTTTAGTGCATATCAGAACCATAGATGCAAAGGCCATTGTTAAAGAAAGAGTTCGTTGATGGTATCAATAAAACATTGATGGTGGTGGAGCAAGTTTTAGCTCCTACCTCATCAAATCACTAAGAGAAAAAAAAAAAATAAGGACTCAGGTGAAAACCTCCATGAGGTGCCTGAGTCCCACTATTGGGTTAAAAACCTCTTCGGGTAGCCCAATGGTGTTGAAAAAAAAGAAAAAAAAAAGAGAAAATGAAAAGATCTCTGGGTGAAAACCTCTCTTGGGGCTCCCAGGGCAAACAGCTAGGATGAAAACCTCTTAGAGGCAGACTAGTTGTTTTCAAAAAAAAAAGAGAAAAAATCATGAAAATTTTTATTTGCAAGTCAGCAAGGAGGATGATCACAGAACAGAAGAGAATAAAAAAGGAACTTGTTCCACTCCCATGTTTATTTTTTCAACCATTGTCATTCATCACTCCACCATTTATTTCATTTTTCTATCATTTGCTTTAGTTTACAAGGGGACTGTGTTTTCTACAAGATCCCCTAAAAACTTACAGGATGATCCTATAGGAATTGCAGTGGCTTGGGAATCCTACAGGAAGTGACCCTAGGATGAGAAATTCACCTACCATGTCAAAATAATAACATCCCTACATCAAAACTTCATTACCATACCTGTCTCCACTTTCATCACCCCTACATCCATCATAAAAAAATCAGTTTCAAAAAAAAATTCACAGTCCTCAAGAGAAAACACATAGAAGAAATGAAACAAGAGGGAAAAAGGGAACAACACCTGAGTGTATTCCTCATTATCCACAGTCCTAGTCTTCATCTCTATCCATGTCATAATCTTCAAAATCCTAGCAGAGTGTATGAATAATAGTTTTGAGGGAGAAGCAACTACAGGACATCCTGTAGGAAATCCTATAGCAACCTATCCCATAGAATAAAAATCATGAGTAGTACCAAGATTCCAACTTGAAGATCCAAGGGCAAAGGAGCTCCAGAGCAGCAACAACACCATCATCTTCAACACCAGGTACTTGCACATCAAAGGAATCATCAGAGAGAAATAAAAAAGGAAGGAAAAATAGCATGCAACCAACACACAGCAAGCACCTCCGGACTTAAACAACTGCAACAAGGTATTAGCACCATAGGTAGGTATCTCACTTCACTCTCTCATTTGCATAATGTAGTCAAAATATGTAAAAGTTACGAGCAAGTTGGTTTATAAGTGAAATGTGGCTAGTTGATTTGGCCACCTTCATTTAGTCGATGAAGACAAAACAGTTGGTCCTCCCACACGTGGCAGCAATCAAGTCAAAGAAAGAGAGGAGAAGGACAAAAGTAGTTAAGTCTATGGAGGCATGAACTAGGAGTTGATTACAAGGAGAGGGGAATGATGGGGTGGTAGTGGGGACCAATGGTCCAAAAATAGAAAACGTACCTCTGCTATCAGCACACCACCTCACTCAACTCGACCATAAGAGGAAATCATTGTTGATCCCCATGCACTCATGCATTCATTTCCTCGAGGCTCACTCTAGAAAATTTGCTCTCATACCAAGGAAACCTACAGAAGAGGAAAATTCCATATGTCTCCTGCGTAGGACTTCCTACATGATTACATAGGAAATCCTACAGGATCACACAGGAATCCTATAAGATACAGACAGACAGTCAATAGGATTGGCCAAGAGGAGTTTCAAAGGGGAAAACACAAGGGTTGGCTACAAAAAACACTATGAGGAGGTAGGCTCTATAATTACTTCCCTTTTTCAAAGTGAAAATCCCCTAGTATTGAGTGAATTTGGCAGCTGAGTAAGGGAATTGTCTCCACAGTTCTTTCAGATATTTACTTCTACATTCAAAAATTGTATCAACCATCTCAGCTCCTCAAAATTCACCAACTAAAATGATAAGAGGGTTTAATAGAAGGGAGCCCATTAACACTATGATAATCCACCAACACCCTCAGGTGTTAGAAATATTCACAAGGCATAATTGGATGGGGTATTTTGAAAACTTAAGAGGGTATGATGATGAAGTGGCCCGAGATTTTTCTCTCTCCCTCATTCCACTGACCATAGTCCATGCCACTATTGTGGTAAGCGGCCTCTCCATAGAGCTCACTCCTGAACTCATAAGTAGGATTACCACACTTCCCCTAGGAGTGCCTTAGAGAAAGGAAGACAAGGGAGATAGCCAGATTGCTAAGAAGAAGTTCTTTTTATAGGGAGAAGAGCCCATTGAGGATGAGAATGGAGTAAGAAGAACAAACCTACCATATCCCTAGAATGAGGTGAGCTACCAACTTATCAAATACATATCATGTGAGGGTAGGTATAGTGTGGTTTATGGGTATCACTTTAGGCTTCTTGAAGAGTTGGGGTTTGGTGCAGAAACACCTCCTCACCACAGGCTCAACATACCATACTTCCTTCTACAGTCACTGATAGATACAAGCATAAAGGTGCAGGTGGGAAACCACCAACAGTTGGCCCACCATGGGTTAATTATAATCATCATAGAAGATGCCCTCCACAACCTTAGAATTCCTATCCAATGGTCAATTTTCAGAGACATGCAGACATAGGAGGATATCAAAGCCCTCACATATGATGTTAGTCCTACTGTCAATGAGAAGGTTGAAGATGAGGCAGATGAGGAGGAAGAAGAGGAGAAAGAGGAGGTGATGAGGAAATAGAGGAAGATTTCAAGGATGAGACTGATAAACAAGATGAGGATCTAGAAGGAGGAGAAGAGGGGAAAAACATAGAAGAAAAGGGAAATGGAAAAGAGGAGGAAGAAGACAAGGAGGAGTCACCTAGGGTGTCTCCAGAACCCACAAAGAGAGAAGCAACAGCTGCCCTCACTGCTCTTAGCACCCCTATCAAACAAAAAGGCAAAAGATAGAGGCATACCCCTTATATTTCAAAACAAGGCAAAGCACAAGGAAAAGGCAAGGGAAACCCCAAACTCCAACCAAAATTCCCATTGTAATTGAGGGCTCACCTAAATAGTAAGAGAAAAAATGCCTCCTCCTATGAAAACTCAAGAAAGAGGATCCTTAGCACAAACCTCCCCTAAGTATCCTATCACCTATGTCAGAATGCCTGTAACCAGGTCCACCTCATCCAAAGGAAAAGGACTCCTTCAGGATACATAGTAGGATGTACAGGAAGCAAAAGCAATCCTACAGGAGACTTTTCTAAACCTACAAGAGACTCAAAAATTGGATAAGGAGGGAAGCCTACAGCAAGAAACTAAAGAAGAGGACCCAGAGCTAAGGGAACCTAGCCACCAACCTAACCTTGACTCCTACTACAGATTTATTGAAGGGGGCAAGGTCATTCCACAAAAATTTGCTATTCCGTTATTCTTTGAGCTTGAGAAGGAGAGAACCAGAACTCATAGATGGATGCAGATTGCCAAGTCCAAAGGGGTGGAGGACATTGGTCACATGGAGGAGAAGCTGATGGAGATGGGTAAAGACTTAAGTAGCTTAAGAGACAAAGAGGTCATAATGAGAAATCAGTTAGAAACAAAAAATGCATGGTTGAGAGGACAATTGCAAGAAAGAGAGAATCAATTGGCATCCATGACCAGTCTCTCTTTGGAAGTAATCCAGTGTAGGATGCCAACTAAATCCTATGCCCTATACCTTAAGGAACAGTGGCTTCAGTTCCAAATAAAGACCCTAGCACAGAGAGGCACTATGACATTTCAAGATTACAGACAGTTCATTGATCTTTGTGACCAAAGTACATTGGAAGATAGGGCCAAGATGTCTGAGTTTTATTTGCATAACATGGCCTTAACAGACATGAATGTATGGGACCCTAATGCCAAGATAGGAGATTTATAGTTGATTTCTTTGGCATCATGGATGAACCATGAGGAAGCAAGGGCTACAGAAATGAAGAAGATATTGGCAAGAGAAAAAGAAGAGCCTCTTATGATCAAAGATGAGCAGTCAAATCCAATGGTACTCATGAGTACACATAATTTAATTGCAAATGATCCTCAGCTTGCACCCATGTATCTTGCTGCCCAAGAGCAAGCAATTTCACATTTTGAGGACATGTTCAAGTTGTTAGGGGATGACAACATGCAAGCTTTCCTCAGGAGATGGAACACATTTCCATACAGTTTAAAGATAAGAGAGTACCAGTCTCCTCATGCAAGCAATCTATTCAAAGGCTCAAAGTCAATTGGATTGGCTTGAGACTCAGTCCACCACTACTCTTAGGGATGCTAGAAGGAAGGAAGGAAGAAGAATAAATGAGGTAGTGGGAGGAGGTAGAAAAGAAGGTAGGTTTCTATGCATAAGAAGAGGAAACCACAGCAAAGGCATGGGATGTCAGGGAGGCCACTAGAGCTATGAAAGACATGCATATAGATTGAGTTTATCAGAGGATGAGCAACACTTTTAGTAGGGGGGTGATGATGAGCCTCATCATTGGGTAATTATATGGTCCTTAATTCACCTCCTATCTTATTTAAACTAATTCTTCTCATAACTTGTTACATGTTTTGATTATATTTTGTTTAATGAGATGAGTTAAAGTGAGATATTATGCTTAGTGAACTAATATGCATTGAATGTAGGTTTGGAAGAGAAAATAAAGGAATTTTGGCAAGACTAAGGTTTGAAACTCAAATGGGACAAGGGAGAGATATTGTAGAAGGTAAATCCTCCTCATTTACTCCTCCCTCATTCGAATATTCCTCCATCAATCCCACCAGCTCGGAGTGCAAGCAGCCAAGTCATGAAGATTAGAAGGCAACCAAGCAAGTGATAGACAAAGAGTTAGTTCATCTTGAGTTTGGGAGCTGAGCCTCCCTAAATTTAAGCAAGTCGTTGGTACTTCAGTTGTATAAGTAGAGAGGCCTAGAGCCTTATAGGATTTGAATTTTGGTTGTAAAAACTCTAGTTATTTTCGAGCTCTAGACTTGTGGAAGACTTTGATGTAATTTTCTATTTTGGTAATAAGAATGAGCTTTTTCTTGATCCAGTACTGAGTTAAATCAGAGGGTTGAAGCTCTTGGGTTAGGTCCCAACACTAGCAACAAAGGCTCCTCTTCTTGTATCTATATGATTAGCTTAGGTTCATAGATTCATGGTTAAACTGTCTTTAGAAGTATTTCATTGCAAGTAGTGTAGATTTAATTAATTGTTTATTAGTTTGCTTCCATTTGTGCCTTACTTCAATAGAAGGTTAGAAGGGATAAAATAAGCACCAAAAAGCTATCAGTAGGTTTCATGGTCTCACTTCTTCCTTCTCGGATCATGATTTCAGGAAAAGACCCTTATGCAACCTCGAAAAGATAGATTTCCATTTATTTCATAATATTTCGAGTTTACTGTGCTTGAACCAGCATTTGATCAGTTTTTCAAAGTAGGATTTTATTGCCATCTCTTATATCTTCACTCTTGCAGTAGATCTCATCCATGATTCCATTTTATTCTGCAATTTCCTCATGCATAAGGTAGACAATTAGTTCATTAAAGTTTTCTTTTCTAGCTCATGAGAATTCTTCTTGTTTACATAAATTTTTGGAAATTATACATGTTTGATGCAAAGCAAGTGCTTCAAAAGAAGAAATAGATCTCATAGCACTCAACCACCTTCCAACTTCATCCACCCATAGGCATTCCTTGTTTTAATCAAGACCTTTACCAATTTCATCATTTTACACAGGAATTCCCCCAAGCATGTTGAGCACATCCAACCATCTCCTAAACTTCGTTTTGGGTTCTGAGTGATCCTAGGCCTTTTCTCACTCCATTCCACCCATCAACCACCTTACCTAGGCCTTCCATCACATCCAACACCCATCATTTTTCTCTTGACTGTATCCTGTAGAAATACAAAGAATCATGTAGGCTTCTAATACATCCTGTAGGTTTTCCTGTAGTGGCATGTTTTGAGGCCGAATGGAGGGAAAACCTCTAGGAAGCCACCCAAGGTCACCCAAGGGTCTCCCAAGCCTCCCAACCATCTCCTGAATCTTTCAACCATCTACCAACATCCTTAAGCCACCTGCCACATCACCAAAAGAAATTAGCTTGCACACTTGATTTTTCACGAAAAGCATAAAAAGACAAAACACATTTATTATATTCCTTTACATGCATAACAATGATGTTTGATGTTTTTAACTTCCATGCTTAGGACAATAACATTTTTTTCATGTTAATTTAGCATTATTGCAAAGCATAGCTCTTAGTAGTTAATTAGGAAATGATGTGCCTTAGCATTGAATTTCAATCGTTTTCATTATTACATTAGATTAGCTCTCTCTTAGAGTAGATTTCTATTTCTTTCATCAAGGAACCAAGATTCTTTTGAATCCATAGAGGTCTGGCTTGAAAACCCTAGTGGTCTCTTACCAGCTGAACAATGACAAAAGGCATAACCATCACTTTTATTTGTGTATATAGCACTGTCACCTCCAAGTTTATATGAACCCCGGGTTGATAAAGTAAAGCTGGTAGCCCAAGAGTTGTAGCATTCTTTCTGCAATATTGGTCCTCATCCTTCACTATTACAAGTTTCTATGAGAATATAATTTCGATTTATTTCCTAATTTTATGCCTGGAAAAATTGAATCATGATTTCTTCTTACTATTTTTAACACTCCCTCTCAACAAGAAATGGATTATCTACTACCCCGCTTCTGCCTCTATGAAACTCTAATTTTCATCTTGACAAGGCCTTTGTCAAAATATATGCATCCCGCTCCTCCATGGGAATGTAATCCAGCAACATGATTCTCCTCTGCATACAATCTTGAAAATGGTGATACCGGATATCAATATGTTTGGACCGATCATGAAAAACTGGATTCTTAGAGAGTTTGATACAACTTTGATTGTCATAGTTAATCACTCTTGGATCCATCTGCTAACCAAACAAACCAACAATAATCTTCCTCATCCAAATAGCCTCACAAGCTGCTTGACTAGTAGTCATGTACTCTACCTTTGTTGAACTTAGTGCAAATGATATTTGCTTCCTATTGTACCAATAAACAATTGTTGACCCAATACTGAAGATCCCACCTGATGGAATCCTTGCCCAATCTATATTGGTGAAGCCTTGAAGCTTCACTCACTCTTCCCGTTTGTACCAAAGACCAAACTAAGTGGTACCTATGAGGTATCTCAACACATGTTTGGTTGCCTTCCAATACAATTTAGTCAGCTTAACCATAGCTTGACTAAGTTGGTTAACTACATAACACATGTCTAGTCATGTGTTCACCAAATACATGAGTGAACCCACAAGATGCCTATAAATAGTAGTCTCCACTACTTCATCGGAAGTAGCATCCTCCTTCCTCCAATTACCAGCTAGAGGAGTCTCCTTGGGTTTATTTCTCTCCATGTGGAACTTCTTTAGTATCTTGTTGGCATACTTGCCCTGAGAGACAAACAGTTCCTCATCTCCTTGCCATAATTCCATCCCTAGAAAGTAGTGCATGAACCAAAGTCCTTCATTTCGAACTCTCTTGCAAGATCCTCTTTGCAAGACTTGATCAACTTATCAGGACCTATCAGAATCAAATCGTCAACATATAAAACAATAATAAATAATTTACCTTCAACCACAATATGGAAAAGGTTCACATTTGCTTCACTTTTGGTGAAGCTCAACCTGATGAAATAGCTATCACTCTAGGTGTACCAAGCACAGGGCGATTGTTTCGGTCCATACAATGCTTGCTTGAGTCTACACACATGCAACTCTCTGTTGAAGGTCTCAAATCGTTCAGGCTGCTCAATATACACCTCTTCCTAAATCATGCCATTGAGGAGTGTTGTCTTTACATCCATCTGATGTATCTTCCATCCCATTTGCACTAACATTTCTAAAATGGATATTATTGATGAGTACCTTTCTACAAGAGAAAAATTCTCATCATAATCAATCCCCTCCACTTGAGAGAACCCTCTGGCCACAAACCTGGCCTTGTGTTTCTCCACACTACCATCAACAGCTTGCTTTACCTTATAAAGCCATCTGGAACTCACCATTCACTTGTTTGTCGGTCTTGGGACCACTTCCCAAACACTATACCTAATAATGGAGTCATACTCCTCAACCATGGCATCAATCCAAACTAGTTTTTTCACTGCTTCCTCAAAAGATGATGGCTCAATCTCTACACTCCCACTCATTAGAGCCATGTAGCTAGTGGAGCTCTTTGATGACCTCCTCTGCCTACACTATGATGTGGGTTCTCCCAAATTCTCTCTAGCATCATGCAATAACTTGTCAGCCTCTTTGGTTCACTTTCTCCCATCTCTTGAAAACTCTGCATGAGTGGGTGTTTCCACTCCATGCTCCTCTGCATGTGGTTTCTCCATGTCATCCTAAGGGTTCCTCCTTTGGAGCTAAAATATCCTCATCCGCATGTAGCAAAATCTCCCTTTCAAGGGAAAATATCATGGCCTTCTCTTCATTGAATTTTACATCTTTGTGAACCACTGTCATCCTATTGGTTGGCAGGTGCACTCGATAGTTGTGAGGTGTATCAGTGTACCCAACAAATATGCCCAACTCTGTTGTTGGCTCTAGATTTTTCCATGCATCTTTGGTAACATGGTAGTATACTGATGAACCAAATATCATGAAGTGTGCCACATATGGTTTCTTCCCTAAAAATGCTCTTCCGATGTACTCATCCCGAGAATTCAATGAGGGCTTCTGTTATGCAAATAAGAAATTTTGTTGCATGCTTCAGCCCATAAGTGTAATGGTAGGCCCTGATTATGAAACATCGCCTCTACCACCCCCATAATACTCTTGTTCTTCCTTTCAGCCACCCCATTCTACTATGGGTTATGAGGTGTTATCAACTCCCATCGAATGCCTTCTGATGAACAGAAGTTTTTGATCTCATTTGCCACATACTCTTCACTGTTATCACTTATAAGAGATTTAAATTTCCCTCCAATATATTTCTCAACAAGTGCTTTAAATTCACAAAACTTTGCAGACGTCTAATATTTCCTCTACATGAAGAAAATTGAACACTCATGAGAAAATTCATCAACAAATATAACATAATACAAGTTCTTGTTCGTGGATGGGGTTGAGAATGGTACACATGCACCTAAGTGAAATCAATCAAGGATCGTCTATGCTTGACTATCTTTGTCATGAAAGGAAGCTTTGATGTACTTCCCCAATGTACACCCTTTTCATGTGTCTCTCTACTCTAGTGTACCCTTGGTAAGCCCTGTAGAAATTTGTTGCAATATCTTCAAAGCACCATGATGCAAGTGACCCAATCTCATGTGCCACAACACACCGATGTCTCGTCTCTGCACCTTATTTGATTTAATGCTCAAAGCAGTGCAGTCTTTTACCTCCAATTTGTAGAGGTTCTTCACTTGAACCCCTATCCTCTTCACCTGTCTTGTGGTTATGTGATAAAGGAATGCCTTTCCCTTACTAAATATGACATCATAGCCTCTACCCTCCAATAGGGCAACATAAATTAATTTCTTCTTCAAACCCATAACATACATAACATCTCGCAACATGAGGGGATAACTCAACTCCCTTTGAAAGGTAATGTTACCAATCCTGGTTGTGTTATACATCCCATCATCACCCATATCGATATGCATTTGGATATCCTTCTCCTCAAAGTTACTAAAGAGATCTTTGTTACTGTTCATATGGAATGAAGCTCCATTGTCTAGGTACCACACACTACCCATCATCGATGACACCATACAAGAAATAAGGGTAAAATCCAATTCGAACTGTGAAGCAAGAGCTTCACCTACCACTCCTCTTGAGGGCTTCTTACTGGCCTTCTTGTGCAGACACTTTGTGGCAAAGTGTCCCAGCTCGTGACAGTGAAAAGACTTGATTTTTGACATGTCCTTCTTCTTGTCCCCCTAACAAGAATTTGATTTGGAATGGGATGACTTCCCCTTCCCTTTCTTTGCCTTACCTGCTAAGGCACAATTCTCCTCATCATCATGCTTTGATGAGGATCCATCTCTGTTTTTCCGCCAAATCTCTTACTCTAACAAGTCAGACCACAATTGCTCCCACTCTAGTAGCTTCTCCCCCCATTAACTGAACATTGATAATTGTGCCAGCTCTTTGGAAGTCCTAGAAATGTTAGGATCACCATATCATCTTCGGCGACAATAATCCTGACACTTCCAAGATCATCTCAGCATTGAGTGAAATTGGTCAAGTACTTCAGAATAAAGTCAAATTTCTCCATCTTAATAATTTTGAAATTGTCCTTCAGTGCCAGCTTCCTATGGTCATTGTTATTTTGAAATAGTTCTGTAAATACCTTCCACATTACAAATGGAGTTTACTTACCATGGAGATTCAAGACAATGTGATCTCTAACTCCTTCTAGGATAATCCTTCTTGATTTTGCCACACAATTTCTCGATTAAGCCAAATCTTTAGCATTAGATGTTGGAGGCTTCAGAATATCATGATCTATGAATTCCTTCATCCTATTGTCTTCCAACACTACCTCCATCATATCCTTCCAATTTATGTAATTAAATCTTCCCTCCAGGGCATACTCAAGTCTTAATCTGTAGAATGACATACTGTTGACTCTGAAGTATGAACCTGCAAATTAGATTCCACCTACACAACAAACTCGAATTCTCCTCTTCTATAATGCCTTCAACTCTGATACCATGTATATTTTTACTTGTAGATTCAACAACTTATGTGATGTGCTAAAACATAAGACAATAATCTACTCTACTCATCAGCAGAAACAAAAATTGACCGATGAAAACACTAAGCAGAAAAGGAATAATTTCAATCACACATAACTCAATATTTTTTTGGGGAAAGCAACTACTCAAAACCCCAACTATCTATATTGCATTAACTAAAATATTTGAGAAGAAAATACAATTCTTGTTCACCCCGAACAATTCTTGCACAAGTACAATCTATTTCTCTACTTCACAAACCAACTCAATCCAACACGTAGCCAATTCTTCTACCTGCCAAGCCCCTACTCCCTTGCACAATTCTTGAGAGAATTAGCCCATATTTAATTGGGAAAATCCCTCACCACAACTGCACAATCCATCATATGCCTTATACTGATTGCATGCACCATCTGTACAACTTAAAACATTATACAATTGATAGTACATTGTCCATGAACTCTAATCTCAACTAGGTCTTCCTCTGAACTAACATGCATGAGTTATTTATGTGTAAATATTCAGTTAACTGGTGGACCAATGAAGCTGCGTTGAACTTGATCCCCACTACTAGACCTCCTAATAGTTCCTCCAACTAATTGAACTAGTTTAACTAACTATAACTTAGTTAGACTGAGTTAATTAACTACAACTCAAAAGAATTCAACCTAGACCCCTAAAATTTAGTAATCACTGTACATGAGACTAGATAGACTTCCAACTCAAATTTATTGAGCCAACTAAGTCAAATTAACTCAGTTAACTATTACAAGTTGCTATGAAAACATAATTTCGATTTGATTCCTAATTTAATTTAACCTGGGATGAGAGCCTTCCCTACGTGCATCACAACTATAAAATAGTTCTCCATAGATCGACTAGTCACAGTCCCTTTCAAGTGGCTTTGGGATTTCAACCATTATGTCTAATTGATGTTTCCATGCCTCATGTGACTACACGGACAAAATCCACACATGTATAGTCCGAGGCTAATAAAGCAACCATATTTATTGAATGCATCCATCACATCCACCAGTAGGTTCATGACATCATGGAGAAGTTTAATGCCAATTACAAGAAATGACATGATCAACATTACGTCCCACTCAAGTTTCATGTGGGCAGCAAAGTTTGGTTGCATTTGCAGAAATAACACCATATTAGAGCCCATCAGAAACGCAAACCACTCCGATATGGGCCTTACACTATCACCAAGGTTGTGGGAGACAATGATTTTGAGCTCAACATTCCCCCATTCCTTGGTCTGCACCTATTTTTCAATGTGGACCACCTTCAGCCATACTTTCCACCATTACTAGACACATCAAACATTGCAAAACAAGTCACACCAACAGAGCTAAACCCAGACTGCATGGAATAGACTACAACTAATTAGATCATGGACATGCATATCAAGAACACTTGCCAATAGAAGATCCAACTATGTTGGCTTGTCAAAGCTGGCCAACTCCTGCACCAAGGAAAGTGGCTCACCACGGACCAAGTTCAGTAGAAGTTTCCCCATCTCATGGAGGCACTCAATGCAATGGGGACCATTACTTCCTAAGGGGGGAGGATTAATCCAGGTGGATATTGGTGTCCACCCACCTATTCCACTTGGACCCCCACCATTATTTCTTTCAGTTTCCTTAATTATAGCACAAGTTATTATTTTTGGCAAATTTTCAAGTCCTAAACTTCCAGATTTGTTTTGAGTCCCTAAACAATGTTTTTTTTTTTAAAACAGGCAAATGTGAGACTTTGGATCACATTTGTAGTCAAAATTTGTAGTCCTCATATAGATATTTATAATGAGGTATCATACACATCAAATGAAAACCATATTCCAAAGTTATGGCCCCAGGAAGTTGATTTACCAATTTACGCAACGAGACCCTCAAAGTTTTGGCACTTCATCTCCTAGGGTTAGGTTTTTTGATGTGTAGGGTTTTACATTGTTTCTTACTAAGAAATAGGCATCTGAGCCTCACTATAACACAATTCATAAGGCATGTAGCCCCAAATCACTTCTTAAAGATAAGCTACCATCACCTGAGATAATTTATTTCCATTCTGCATGTAAACAATTTTTTAGTACTTTGTTATTAATGAATTGAAGTTTTATTTTCGTTATATTTTTGTGTTTTTGTTCATATATGTATTTCATTTTATCCCTACATAAATTTATATCATAAAGGGTGGAGGTAGTGAACCTTTGGATTGCCTATGAGAAATTGACTACATGAAGTAGCTGGTGCATGGAGGTGGATGGCCCTCTGGAGTCCCTGTTTCAGCTAGCAGAATTAGTTTAATCCCTTAAGAACTCCTACTCAAGCTTTGGAATCTAGCACGGGGGTGACTACTACAATAAAGGCTTGGATGTAGTGTGTCTAAGGTTGGGTGAAGAGTTCCAAACCCAATATTAGTTGTTAAGCATGTTTTATAAGATAAGTATATACTTAAGCCTTTATGCATTGGTTGCTAAGCATATGTTTGATGAGCTCACTTAAAGTCAGCTTGATATTTATTTAGTCTACTAGTTTAATACCGATGATTTAATGTGGAATTTAATTTCCTACATGCTTGAGTAATGTTGATTCATTTGTAACTCCCTAGTAATATAATGGATTCTTATGTATTCATGAGCTTGTTTCTTGTTTATTACCATCCCAAAAGGTTTGTAGACCTCTAAACTATTATGAGCTTGAAATTGGTCCAATGGGCCTAAGTATAAATGGCTAGACAAATCTCTCTCCTATTTATTATGTAACTAGTAGATTGAATATCAAGACTTATCTTATCAGTGCCAACCTCAGGAAGGATAGCGTTTTTGTATATGAGAAATTACACACACTCATTTATATATATATATAGTTCTAGGCTGGGTCGAAGCCTCTGTAAGCTCAAGAAGGATAACGTTAATGTTATATATATACGTACACTTTATAAGTTTGGGGGGGATAACTCCAAGAGCTTCATAATATATACATACATACATACATAGTCACGCGGGGGGTAGAGCCTTAAAGTATTAAGGGGACCGACCCTTGAGTCAAACAAGCTCAAAACACATTTACATATGTCCAGGGGGCTGAAACTTCATTAGTCAAAGGAGAGAAAAACAGTAGACTCCCTGTCAACTATATGGCCAGGTGCTATGACTAGGGGGTGTAGGCTGAATATCTGAGTTTTTGGATGTCACAAGAGCATCAGCGCCATCCACATAACCTCAAAAGAATTTCCCCAAAAGTTTCAAGTGGAGGTTGATTCAGATATTGCCAGGAATTAATCATTGGGGTGATGTGGCATTGTGTGGCCCGCTAGTAGGGCAGCCTCTTGTTGATCTAGGGCATTGAATTCTATAAGAATTCCTCACTATTGGATGGACCTTGGGAGTATTTTCCTGGAGATTTTGAAGGGAGCCCAAAACAACCTCACCGGGATCTTATTATTAAGACAATGTGGTGAGGTGGGTGTACTGCTTGATGTTTGGCATATTAGGGCGAAGGACCCCGAGTTTATTATAACATGAAAACATGTTTTATCATGCAACATAGGATCGGTGGACCCATGGCCAACATGGCAGGTGACGTGGCCTCGGGGTAATGTGGAAACCTAGAAAGCAGGACACGTGTCAATAAGAATTGGGGTTTTGGTGGGGTCAAGTGGCTTGTAAACGAGTGACATGTGGCATCCCTAAAAGGGAGCTGCGTGGAGGGTGTGACGTTACCCCAATGATAAAATTTGATGATGTCACCTTCACATCTCATTCTTGACAATTTCTTGTGGTGCTTGGTGCAATCCTACTAGAATTTTACTTCCAGGGTGAGGTGGCAAAGGGGGGGGCCGACATGATGCCTTTATGACTCTCCCTCATGTTATAATATAGGCTTGTATAAATGTTTCTCTGCCATGGATGAGGAAGGTTGTGACACCAAGCATGAACAGGTCAACCACTGGGGTGGAGATTCCACATGGTGGTTATATGACTGACTATGATAGCCACATGGGCACAACGTGGCAGGCTAGAGTGACATGGCACTATCTAATAAGCTAAGCTTTAAATGGCCATATATTTTCATTTGGGAGTCAGATTGAGGCAAATTTTATATCACTAAAAAGATCTCAACGAGATGAACACATTAAAGTTTTGAAGAAGTTGAAAAAGACAAAAAAAAATTAGACCCCATTTCCATAACTAGACTTTGGAGGTAGGGTCAGTATATTAATTTTCTCCTTCTACCCTTAGTATGGGCAAGGGATGGTAAGGGGTGTGTTATAGTGGCCTGGTTATAACACAACCTAATATCCTACTAGTGGTTAGGTTTAACTCCTTCAACCCTTAACTAGAGTTACAATATGGATACTTCTAGAGTCTTATTCATCATGATCACATGGCTAGTCCATTTTCCATATGTAATGGGGTTGGATGTAGCATCCTCTTGAATTATGGTAGACAAAAAAGGAAGGTCAACTTTTGATTGGCATAACTTTTGCGTACATAATCTAATTGAGGCGACTTATGTATCGTTGGAAAAGTCTCTATGTGTAGAATAGGAAAAAAAGGGCACGGTGCTAAAGAAGAAAAATGTTACCCTGAAAATTTTTGTTTGATGCCTCAAAATTTTCCCATAAGGTTTCACACCTCAATTTTCCAAACCGTATCCTACTAGTAAAATGGTCCATGCACTTATTTTTCCACTTTTTCCACTCTAAAAGCATTGACGTCGATGAAAAATAATATAATTAATCAATCTGGATTACTAGAGTATAGTTCATGTATTGGTAAATTGGTGTATTTTTTTGGGATAGGTGCACTTAAGCGTTTTTATTTCCAAGAAATACAGTTCTTTAGTTCTTTAGGAAGGCATTGGACATTTGATTTAAAATTTTTGAACTCTATTAATTTTGATATTATGATTAATTAAGGTGATACAAATGTGATATTATGTTTAATTATTGTTGGAAAATTATGGTTGATTAAATTTGATGGAAATTAAAATATAACGGGGAACTAGATTTTGTATGTTATGATATCATGTATTCCATATCTAGACCTAACAGCCTTATCCTTTTTCTTCTATAGAAAATGCAAGCCTTATCCTTTTTCTTCTATAGAAAATGCAAGTCACAAACATAAAAATTGAAGGAATATAAAATAAGTCACTGCAAACATTGATGCCTAATAGATTTCCCTTGTGAAAGGGCCATACATAATTATAAATCACGGTGTGAATAATTTTGTTTATTTAGTAATGACTTCCCCACTTATTGTTCATCGTATGACATGGTTTTAAATATTTAGATTGATAATCTAGTATAATAGTGTGATATAGAGTGATCCATTTCCTAATAATACTTTATTTACAACACAACATTGTGATCAATGAGACACATTTGGAGGATAAAATGATATGTATGTATCTTTTATCTTGAGTATATCATCATTAGTCAATGATGAACAACTATACAGATATCCTACATATAATGATTGGAAATTGTATAGGTCACGTGTATGCTTCATGGTTATCATGATTTTTTTCTGTGTTAGTTTTAACTAAATTGATTAAATCACATATGTATTAGCTCTTATAATGGTCACTATGTTTTTTTCAAGGTTTATGATGGAATGTGCAACTAGTATTTGGAAGATTATCCAATGAGTGAAATCAAATTTCCTTTACACAAGTTGCTTATGTAGCATATTTATGTCCTCTCTTCACATTGACCATGTCATAAGGTTATTTTACAATGCTTTGATCTCATATAATTTTATATTACTCTACAATGACCATACAAAATATATAATTGTTCAATCCTTATTTTCTTGTATCCATGTAATTTGTAATTGTTTAATGATTTATTAATGGGTAGTTATGTGCTAGTGTTTTTTTTATGTACGTACACATCAACATAAATTATATTTTTATAGCTTATTTTATTTATGTAAATGGTAAGAAAATCATAAATAAAGTTTATTAACCATTAATTAGTGCAAAATTGAACCAAGGTTGGAGATTTCCATATAAAACTAATAATTCATACAATTTTCTATTTTTACTTAATATACCTTCAATTTTGTTTAATATAGCTTGTGTTGAATTTCTATACTTACCTTGTAAAACATGTTCCATTATTTGTATATACTTCTATGTGTAGGTTTTATACTAATATAAGTGGTCAATCAAATGTTTTCAAGAAATATGATGAAAATAAATTTATTCTAAACATAAGACATAACAACAACAAAGAAATAGGTAATATCAAAATAGGTGATGAACGCTTGTATTTTTCATACTAGTCTTTTGTTTATATCTATATATATAGATATATATGTAATTTACAATTGACTATGAATATTTCTATAAGGTTTTTATGTACCAAGAAGATCTATCAATATTGGCATTGGAATGAAGATGCTTTGTGTGTATACAATGGCATCTCAAAGGCTAGTTAATGATTATTTTGATTTTTATAATATAATCAATTTACTATTAATTATGAATGTTTCTATAAATGATGCAAGCTGGCCTGCAATATCTATCACCTGATGCAAGTCAAGCCTGCAATACCCAGGATCTCTTCACTTGCAAAA
>APFE030917315.1:3780-93368 GCA_000404065.3 Pinus taeda | reverse complement strand
AGTGGATGGTATGGATTTAATCTCCACGAAATGTTTTAGAATATTTTTAATAGTAGTCGCTCATTAAATGTTGAGATTTATTTCAAAGTGGTTATGTATTTATGCTATTTAATTAAATTGATTTATTAAACAAAGTGGTATATGAACATGAGTTATGGTTTTTGGGTATGTGGTATTCCCAACCCATGATGATGTTGGCTCATGGTATTGTAACAAAATCAATTTACATGTTAAAAATCTCTATGGTAAAATAAAGTGAATCAAAACATGAACCAATACCATATTTTATCAATACCACATGCTAAATAAACCACAACTCATTTCATAGTCAAAATATTCTATATATATTTTAATTTAATTTAATTTAATTTTATAACAATTTTTTAATTGTCTTTTTTTGTTAATGCAACAGTCGTGCCTTCTATTCAAAATGCTCAAAGGGTAAAATTACATAAAATACAACCAACCGCAGGCTAAACCTTTTAGCCCAAGGTAAAAGCCTCACCAACTAGGTCCTAAAGACCCAAACAACATACTCGTATTAACTCAAATCTTAAAATAAACATTTCATGAAAGGTCAAAAGACTCAGACCCACCAACCTACACACTTTTCCTTGACCGTCGATTCTCCTCGTTTGATCCAATGGCAGAGGATAATATCACATGAACTAATAGCACGGAGAATTATCGCGTGATAAACGACCTGGACCCACCAACATGCACACTTATTCTTGACCGTGGATTCTCCTCGCTTGATCCTACAGCTGGGGATCATATCGTATGAGCCAAAAGCACCGAGAATTACAATGCGATGAGGGTGGTACTCTCTCCCCACCCTTGGCCACATGTTGCGTGGTGAGTGGAATCGCTCCCAACTCTGAAATACCACTTTCGGCTTGAAGGGCATGCAATAAACCAGAAACCACCCTGAGGGCGGTATTGACACCACAGGAAGTAATGCGGGGGTTTTGAGTCTGCCGAGAAAGCCTAGACTCCGGACCCTCACACCATCCCATCTCCTCGGGCACATGAACCAAAGGAAGATGAAAATCAATCCGTCCAGCTGTCCATCTGAGAAACACCATCTACCGAGCAACTTCCACCTGATACTTTTGGGTGTGTGCTTACCTAAGTTGAGGAGGCAGGTAGAGCCCTGCATCCCAAATATGACCTCACTTCTGAAATAACACTTCATAATGAAGCCAAATCAGCTAGACCCCGTCTCTATGGCTCTGTTTCGAAACATCATTCTGTCCTCATCCCCCTGATCGAAACAATGCTCCGTTGATCTATTCTAAGGCATCTCTTGCCAACTCAACTTGACCCTGCTTTTGGTGCAGAGCACCCCTTGATTGGCCAGAATGTCTGCCAATTTATTTGTCGTCCTTCGCACATGAGTAAAACTCACTGTACATAAGCACAGGAGGTGAAACTGGATCCTTTGAAAGACCTGAAGCAACCTCCAGTGTCTTGGAACTTTTTCCAGCTCTATGCCACAGCAAATTCTCTTGACCGAGCTAATGATTTACTTAGAATCAGCTTCAATTATTATATTCTGGAGATTATCCTACTTCAGGAATTCTAAACATTGCTCAAGTGCCATTAATTCCACCATATTGTTTGTAGCTCTTCCCAAATGGCAATGGAAAATAAAAATGATGCAGCCATTTTCATCCCTTAACACCCCTCCAAAACCAGCAATACTCGGGTTGCCTTTTGAGGTCCCATCAATGTTGCATTTCAAAAAACCCTGAGGGGGAGGATGCTAGTAATCTGGCTTATTGTCCAATTTCATTACCTTCATGTCCATCCCTATGGTATAAGCCCTTACATACCCAACTGAAGAAATATCTGCATTTCAGCTTCTGAAGGTGGATTCTTTGGGGAAGTTCGCACTAAAGTACCTACCATCTCCTTAAGCTATCTTAAGATATGCTCAATAATGTGTTGGGAGGAACTTTTTTCATTTTTGAAGATTCTGTTGTTCCTTCCTTTCCAGACATTCCATATTATGAAGCTTAGAGTTAGAGCCCAAGCTAAGCGAAGAAATTCATAATCAGAGAAGTTTCGTCTCTAGTTATTTAGGGTATTGATAATGCTTCCTTTGTCCCTGTCTGTCTGTTGGAAAATTGTGGCAAATGTATCCCACAACTTGGAGGTGAAAATGCAATTATTGAGAAGGTGCTCCATTGTTTCCTCTCTGGCTTCATAGAGCTGGCATCTAGAAGGTCCCAAAACACCCCTCTTCCGAATGTTTTCCCAAGTCAAAATTTTCTTATGATGTACTAGCCACATGAAGAGTTTGATTTTCATCCATCCTTGATGCCTCCATAGGTTCTGCCAAAACCTTGTCCGGTACATTGGAGTCCAACTCAAGGATTATGCATTTTGCCTCCTTAAGATTGGAGGTACCTACATTATTGTTGCCCCATCTAAGTTGGTCATGCCCCTTTGAAACTAGAATTTTCCTTTGGTCCAATATTGTCAGAAGTGCATCAGCTTTTGCTTTCAAGGGGCTATCATCCATGTAGTCTATATTCTTCTAGGTTCTCCATTTTCCTTCACTATTAGTTTGATCCCAAAAGTCGTTTACCCTAAGTAACCCTTTGGTATCTGTTTCTTTCTTGGGGTTCTGCAAGTCCTATCTTAACAGTGTAGGTTCTTGTTGCCATTTATCCTCCCAAACCAAAGCAGCATCTCCCTCTTTGATTTCCCAGAAGCTATTTTTTTGCACTAAGCCTCTATTCTCCCAGGCCTTATTCCAAATTTAGGAGCCTTTTATGATGCCAATCATCCTCATGTGATCATTTTCTTGCCAAGTGCTAGCATATTTTTCTTTCCAAATACTAGCCCACTAAGCCTTTGGATCTTTTACCCAACGTCACCATAATTTTTCCCCTAATACTTTTCTTAGTACTTCCAGATCATCCAATCCAAGACCCCCATGGTTTTTAGGTTTGCAAATCTTATCCCAGGTTACCAAGGCCCATTTCTTTCTCTCCTCCCCCTTATCCCAAGGAAATTATCTTTGAATGGTTCTAAATTGCTGCAAAACTCCCTGTGGAGCTGGAAGAGATGAAAGCATGAAGAAGGGGGTTGATTGAAGTACAACTTTTGTAAGCACCAACTGACTTGCCAAGTTTAAAGATCGAATAGTCCATTTCCTGATTTTATCCTACATCTTATTAATCATAGACTCCCAAATTCTCTTGTGCAAAGGTTTATTAGTTAGAGGAACTCCCAAGTATTTGGAAGGAAGGACATCCCTTTAAAAGCCCAGAATTCTGGAAATATTTCTCTGAATAGCAATATTAGTATTAAAGAAAAAAATCTTAGATTTGGAGAGATTTACCTCCATACCTGTAGCCATGGCAAAGTCACACATGATTTGTTTATAAGCTAGTGCTTCTTTGACCGTGGGGATTCCCTACAACATAGTGTCATCAACAAATTGTTGATGGGTCAAAGCTTGTCCAATCTCAGAAAGTTGGAGATCCTTGATGTTACCAACTTCTTCTGCATGCTTGATAGACCGACCAAGTCCTTCCATCATGAGGATAAAGAGAAAGGGAGAGAGTGTATCTCCTTGCCTTAGGCCTCTTGAAGGAGTAAAAGTCTTGGAAGGAGAACCATTAACCAGAATTGAAAAGCTAGAAGAAGTTACCATGCCATAACCCATCTTACCCAGTTATGATCAAATCCAAATGCTAGAAGGACCTTCTTGATATAGGTCCAATTCAACTTATCATAAGCTTTGGCTAGGTCCAATTGCATAATCATTCCTACCTTCCTATTGCTTAACAATGAATGCACCACCTCATGCACTTGAATGATGTTATTAAGAATTTTTCTACCCTCCACATAACCTTATTGCTCCACAGAAACTAGAGTAGGAAGAAGGGGTTTGAGTCTATTGGCAATAACTTTGGATATTATCTTATACACCACATTGCACAAAGCTATGGGTCTACACCTGTCTGGAGTCTGAGCATTGTCTTGTTTGGGGATCAAGGAGATGAAGGAAGTATTGAGCACCTTCAAAATGGTTTTATTCATCCTGGAATCCTCCACTACATTTAGAGTATCTTGTTTAACAATGTTCCAGCAAGCTTTAAAGAAATCCACATTGAAACCATCAGGGCCTGGTGCTTTACCATTCTGCATTTCTTTGATGACCTCACTAACCTCCTCTTCAGTCACTGGCCTATTGAGATTAAAATTATCCTCTCTTTTTACTAGCCTAGGTGTATGCCTTGTTAAGTCCCTGATAAAATGAGCTCTGTTTGAAATGGTCTCCTTTTCTATACCTCGAAAGTGCTGAACTAACACAGTTTCTATATCTTCATGGGAATTGAGTAGATGACCTCCCTCGTCCTTGATCGAAGAGATCTTATTATGAGATCTGTTCGCCATGGTGGATTTGTGGAAAAATCTAGTGTTTCACTCCCCTTCTTTTAGCCATTGAACTCTAGATTTTTGTCTCCAAAATATTTCCTCTTGTTTACGTAAGTTCTCCCAGCATTGATGATGTTTGGTGACTTGATCATTTCTGATTCTATCAAAGCCATCCGTGATAAGGGCTTGATTAAGTTCCTGCATTTTGTCTTCAACAACATTTTTCACTTCAAAAATATTTCCAAATTCATTCTTGTTCCAGTCTTTGAGTCTAAGCTTGATGTGTTTTAGTCTTTTGTGTAGCAGAAACATTTTTGGACCCTGAATATGCAGATCTTCTATCCACCATTTTGCAATGTTGCTAATAAAATCTGGGTGAGCCAGATATTCTCAAATCTAAAAGGTCTGTTCTTGGGGGTACCAATGCCCTGAACCTCAAGTTGTATAGGCCAATGGTCCAAGCCTCCAAAGGGGAGAATTCTCACTATCATTTCCTTGTCGGTGAGCATAAGGTCCTCTGAGATTATGAATCTGTCTAACTTTGAGGCTACTTGAGACTCTCCTCCTCTCTTATTGTTCCATGTAAAGAGGCCATTACTCATATCAGTGTCAACTAGCTTCATATTTTCGATAAAAGTTTGAAATGTTATAGAGTCTTTGCTTAAAGTTCTAGTTCCCCCTTTTTTCTCCGAAAGTGATTTGATCATGTTGAAGTCCCCACCCATGATCCATGGTACTCCTGCATGTCTATCTCTTAGTTCCACAAGAGAATGTAGAAACTTGAGTTTATCATCCAGTCTTTGGGGGCCATAAACATTCGTGACTAGATAAGTCTCCCTATCTCCCACAGGTTGAATTACTACTGATAAATAATTCCTAGATGCCTCAGCATCTATTATGCCAATATTTTGGGGGTTCCAAAGAGTGAGTATTCCTCCTACTATATTATCTGCTTTTAGTTCTAGAAACTCAAATTTATTGAGCCATTTGTTGTGAATTTCTTTTAATTTTTGAATGGAACATTTAGTTTCTTGGATAAAGATCATATCCAGAGCTTCTTGTTTCATTCTATTGCTAAGTATTCTTTGTTTTCTTTTACTACCTAAACCTCTGATATTCCAAGATGTGAACTTCATTATGAGAGATTTGTAAAGGATTAGTTGGTTAGGTCTTTCATCTCACCTAAATCTATCATTAGCTTTCCACATTCCATCAATAACTTATTTTTCTTTTTTCTACCTCTTTTCTTTCCTGGATTTCTAGGAGCTAATCTTGATGTGGTTTTCATAGTTTTCACACCTTCGTTGCCCTGCCTTTCATTTTTTCTTTGCCTTTCCAGCCCTTTAGCCTGAGTTTTCCATAGGAACAGCTGTTGTACTCTGTTGAACTCTTCTTGAGGTAGTGATTCTACCCCTCCCATAGTCCCCTGTTTCAAGAACCCTTCTAGATCTAGGTGTTCTCTATCAAGAATATCCTGCAGTTCATGATCCTCCATTTCCATCTGACTCTGTGTCATTTCTTGGTCCATTTCCAATTCTCCATCAGTAAGCGTAGTCTCTTTCTGTTTATTAATATCCTTTGTTTATCCACTATTTTCTTCTTTCTCCTTCTCCCCTGGGTTGCCTTCCATTACTTGATCTACCTTTGTTATCTCTTCCTCTTCTTCGAGTACTTGGAACTTGTTCAGACTGACTTGTTGCCCTTCTGTTTGATGTTGCTTTGGCCCCCTTTTGCCACCTTTTCCTCTATATCCCACTTTGTGAAAGTTTTCAGTGTCTTTCACTGTGGTAGCTTTACTTTTGTTCTCTATTTTACTGAGAGGGAAGTCTCTAAATAGGTGCCCATGCTCATGGCACCTGCAACATTTGAAAGGAATATGTTCATAATCTATTGTTTGCACCCATTCTTCATCAAAAACTTCCAAGATGACCTCATCCAGTAGAGCTCCAGAGAGATCCATCTCCACACATATTCGTGTGAAGGAAGTATATTTTCCCCTTTTGGTAGCCTCAGATGCTTTGAAAAAATGCCCTAATTTGTTTCCTATGGCAGATAACGATTCAGTTTGCTAGTAATCAAGAGGTAGGGAGTAGAGTCTTACCCGGACTGAGACTGAAGTGAAAGTCTCTCACTCCGGGACAAAATTCATCATCCATGGCCACATGTAGAGGCCTGCAGCTGCATAAAAGTAGGGCCCTCCTTCAAACACCCTGTCTTTGTCCTTAATATTTGTAAAGACCATAGTGAAGAAACCCTTTGACCCAAGATGTAGGTCTATGCCTCCTTTTGGTTTTCGGTGGTATTTTATCCACGTTTGTAGTGCCTTTTCTGTGGGCCATAATCCCATGAATTTACAAATGATAGCATAGGTTCGCATTTGGTCCCTGTGCGATTGCAGAGCAGGATCATTTAAAACTACTCTGGGTGTAACTTCAATCTTGGCTTTATATGGCTCCTTTTGCGCATTGTTTTTTGCTCCCTGTTTCTTGTCCTCTTCCTCATTTCCTTTTGTTCTATTGTCCTCCCTTGTTTTGGTTAAATCATGTTCCTCTTCCATGTTCCTCTTCCATGTTCCTTTTCATTTCTCCTGAAGGACCTCTGGCAGTTTCTATTAGTTTCTTACCTCAGCTGGCCATGACCTGATTGTAGGAGGGAGTGGATCTCCCCCCTTTACACCCCTCCATGGAGTTCAACACTTACAGAAGCTTGAAACCCTAGCTCTTCATCCTCAAACCTCCATTTGGCTCATTCTTTCACTATTGTGTTTGTCGTACTCAACAACTTCACATGTTTTAATTAATATTCAAATTGAAACATATATAAATGTAAAATGATATATTTTTCATCTTAATATATAAAATAAATTTTAATAAATTGGATAAATATAAAGTACACAAAACCATGGGCTCTAACAAAACCAGGGAAAAAAAATAGATTAAATAAATATAAAGTACAAAATTATCTACTATAACCAACCATGGGTGATGACACTTTTATCAAAAGCTACTTTAACACAATCAAGTTCAACTACTAAAATTAAATAGCTAATAAGTTATAAACCCAAGCTATATTTTGATATAATATTTATTTGAATTGAAATAAAAAATTTATAATTTAATATAATATTTTTAAAAATCAATTAAGATTAATAAAGAATAATACTAAGATAGTATACATTTAGGGTAGTTAAATTTGACCATAAAAATTTGAGTATAGTAATAAATTTATTATACAAATTATATGTGTGGTCCATTAAAATAATTAATATAAAATATAACTTATATATACTAATGATTTAATAAATGCAAATATTTGTATATGAGAGATTCCATTAAACACTTTAACAATACATTATAGTAAATAATATATATGAAAATGCTCATCTCAATTTATGAGTGAAATTAAAAAATTATAAATAAATAATAATAAATTAAACATTATCGCTTATAAATGAAATAATAAAAGGTTATGACATTTTTTTATCAAGATTATGAATTAAGATAGAGTAGTCTAATTAATAGATGAAATTGTTCTATTTCAAGCATTTTTTTTGGTCACTGTATTTAAAATCCAATACAAATTTTTAAAAATCATACTTTTAAGTTTACTTTGCAAAGATCAAGAGCCTTTGGGATTTTTCAGGGTGCAAAATATATTTATGCATTCAAAAGTGTATTTTAAACAACAAGAAATCACAATCTTGCTAAAAAAAATTATTCTTAGATTTTGGCCAAAAAATCATTTTGTCTATTAATTAGACTACACAAATTTAACTTTAAGATATGTATATGTTTTAATTTACAAGTTTAAATTTCAAGAATTAAAAAATAATCATTTAAAAAAATAATAAATAAATAGTGATTATTTTTTCAAAATTCTCAAGATAAGTTATATTAATATACTATAATATTTATATTAATTTATAAAAGTAGTATTTAGCAAAAGAACACTAATACTTAATATTTAGTATATTTGAAACATGAAATAAATACTATAAATGAGATTATTTTAAAAACCCGTCTAGATTCATCTTATCTTTGGATTTACCAAGTATTGAGAGGGATCAAATTTCTTGAAATATAATCCTCTTTTAAAGTGAAAAGAGACTTTATATCTTTTAGAACTAGGTAGATGTGGAGATAAGATGGATCTAACTTCGTTAAACTAAAGGACAAAAGATGTAACAACCTTTATTAAAATATGTGGTCCATATTCTATAAAAGTCAAATCCCTACCATCTACCTATTAAATATGGTGTTGCTTAGAGAGGCCACAATTTCACCTAGCGGCCTCACATGAATCTTGTGAATTTTTTTTTAAGAAATCTAATCTTACGAGTGTTTGAATCAATTTTTTATAGTGAAAGTTATCTTAAAGCTTAGAAACCTTGGCAAATATCATTAGTCCCTAATATCCAAACTGTAAAATGTTTGACTAAATTTTTGTAAAAATACTCAAGTTTATAATGATTTTATATAATATCTATGATTTTTTGGGCCAATTTTTAAGGTAAAACAATCTTGAAAAAAATATGGAAACTTGCTCACCTCGAATATTAGCCCTTACAATTTTTTTGGAATTGGAAATAGATGAACACCCAAAATACTAAAACTTGACATTGACAATTGTAATCCACATAAAACTATAACCCATTAAAAAATAACTAAATTAAAATTCTAAAAATATCATTACATAATTTTTTTTTTTTTTTTTTTTTTTTTTTTTTCAAATCAAATAACTATATACACACTTTATTCAGAAAACCTAAATCATTAAATACACTCCATTTAGAAAACTCCATGATATAAGTAAGTCCCAAATCATTGGATACACTCTCCATTAAGGGAACTAAACGTTTTCTATCTAATTTGGTATGAACTTCATTTCAAATTAGATACTGATAATATATAACCATGACAGGTACCTGCCATCCATTTCGGAAAAGTTCATACCAAATCAGATAAGATAACATTTACTTCTCTGAAGTAAGTCTTCGAGAATCATACCTATAATTTCATTCACATTATCCAACCTCACCTGATTGACTTGTGATGGGTACCCGTACAATAATACAGCAATGTATCATTGCAAAATTTCCCTCACAATCTTTACTTCATTTCGTTCACAGTACGTTGCTGGCTCTTATTCTTACATCACTCCATTCACAATAACAACCTTGCCAATTAGATGGAGGCCGTCCACACTCGTGATACTTGTGTGTGACTCTGAGAGATCACAGCCCCATGGAAGTGGTGGTGCACGCCAGCCACAACAAACAAAGGACCTGACACTATAGCAGCAAGTTAGAGGCCACCTTCCAATCTCTCCCATGAACCACATAGAAACAGCCAGCACACATATTCCACCTTCCCACCCGTACATGGAATCTCCACGCCTCCTGTCTTTTGCCAGAATGCTGAGTAATTTTCTTCGATTTGTCCAATTCAATCGGTATTTTCAACGTGGTTACAGTGTACAATGAATTCTGAAATGCATGCACATCTTCAAATTTTAAGGATGGTTCCCACTTTTTTATCCTTCCATGCCATGTAATTTTATTGTTTTGGTTCACCGATGAGATGGAATTTTACTCAAATTAATGACCCTTACTCACTTAAGTATCAGAAGGATATGACACGTAGACAATCACTGGCATATTAACTTGGCATTGCCCTTTATAAGCATGTCGTTTCAGAGCGTTTCCATGAAATTTTCAGTGGAGTTGCACTAGCAAGCATGGAGTGGTGTATTTGCTATGGCTGCTGATTCTGGCATGGAGGGCTGGATCGATAAATGTCTCAGTCGATTGTTGAGGCTGCAGCATCATCACGATTCACACCTCAGTGCCCAACAATTAGTTTTTCTACCCTAATCAGATTCACAATATGAGATCTCTAGCTCTCTGTGTCTAAATATTGAGTAAATCTGCACTCAAGCATTTAGTCATCAATGAGTGTTGGGTATTTGGAGAATGATATGTGCCAAGAAATTTAAGTGACCTATTTCTGTAAATGCCCAATGGCTGAAATCTGAGGAGAGAATCCTGATGATGCTGCATCAACAATAAATGGCTACAAAAGATTGCTTGACTTCTTATCTCTGGTAAGTACCTGAAGTTTCATTCTTCTTTAAAAAAAATGTTTTGAATAACTCTCAACAATTAATGGTTACAAGAACATTGTCCGATTGCTCATCTCTGGTAAGTAACTCAAGATTCATTTCTTTAAAAAAATTTGTTTTGAATAATTCTCAACAATTAATGGTTACAAGAAAATTGTCAGACTACCTCAAGATTCATTCTTCTTTAAGAAAAACAGTGTTTTGAATAACTCTCAACAGTAAATGGCTACAAAAGATGGTCTGACTTCTCATCTAAGTACCTCAAGATTCATTCTTCTTAAAAAGCAATGTTTTAAATAACTCTCACACTTTATAAATTTGCAGTATTTCACATTCCCATTTGGATTAATCTTTATAGATTTGTTTAGTATTTCACATTTCTATTTGGATTTAGATTTATCAGGTTTTGCAGGACTTGTCTTTTCAACTGGTAATGAATAGAAACTATTGTTCTTCAAAGGTTATCTATTAGTAGTTTCCATCAGCCATCCTTATCTAGATTACCTATATAATGATTAGTAACTATGGTTCCTCATGGGTGCCTATATAATGAAGGGTAAGTATTGCTCCTCATGAGTTATTATATAAAGAAGAGTAACTCTTGCTCCTCCTGTGTTATTTAATGAATAGTAACTAGGGTTCCTCATGGGTTATGGATGGGTAGTCTTAATCAGCAATTCTTATCTAGATTGTTTATCCAAGGAATATTCCAATCTTTGATATCACATATAATTAATATTAATTATTGTTTCTCGTGTCTTATGGATTAGTAGTCTTAATCCACCATGTTTATCTGGATTGCCTACTCCTAAAATATTCCAAAATGAAATGGATCAGAGTGATATCAATTTCTTTATCTCTCCTATGAGTTCAATTCCAAACTATTTCTTGAATGGGCGATCTAGTTAAGTTCAGCAGTCTTAATCACCCTTATACTCTGCGTAGGAAATTTTTTCAAACAAATTTTACCACACAACCGCTTGATCCTATGCATACTTAGTTTAAAAAAGAATACCAACTCTTTCGCTTTAGTCGCTCGTTAATAAATGATGAGAGTACTTGTGATTTGGGCAATCTAGTTAAGTTCAGCAGTCTTAATCACTTTTATTGGTTTTTTTTACAAACAAATTTTACGACATAATTTCTTGATCTTGAGGCAAGGGTTAACCAGCCTGCTTTAGGGCATTAAATGTCTTGGTATATGCATGCTTTATAACAAAATAACAAGCAGCTTTTGATGGCTACATAAATTAAAAATAAAAGCTGTTTGTTATTTTGTTATAATGCATGCATGTACCAAGACATTTAATGCCTTATAGCAGATTGGTTAGCCCTTGCGAATCCTATGCATACTTAGTTTAAAAAAAAATACCAACTCTTTCGCTTTAGTCGCTCGTTAATAAATGATGAGAGTACTTGTGCTCTGCATGTGCAATCGAACTCCATGTCGTATATTCCCATCATTTGGGTTTGTTTGTATTAGATTTGTATTAGTACAAAAATATTTGTGAGAGATCCTGCAAAAGATGTCGAATCTGATATTTTCTACCTTGTCAATAAAGTTTGTTCTACTTATGTGGTAATTAAAGTTTTTGAAAGAACAACCCAAGTGATGTATAGAAGCAACTTGCAAGATTGACTGCCTTACATGAAAGATCCCAACATTTTTAAAGACACTGAACTGACTGTCAGGTTTCAATTGGTGTGATTGTTACACATTCTGAGCAGGAGAGGAACTGTGGCTTGTAAGGGTGTTGATGTATTAGATGAATTCGATGTTGCACCAACATAATACAGAGTCACAGTCAGAGAAAGAGGTGTAGAGAATTTCACACACTATATTCTGTAAGACTGGGAAAAATCTTGAATGGCTTCATTTTGTATTATGATGAAAAATTGCATCTTAAATGGCTTCATATTGTATTATTTGGTTTAAGGGCTGTGGAGAGCTTCACTATATATATGTGAGAGATTTAGGCAGCTTCGCAAGATTCCAGAGATAGTGAGTTGCGGGATTTGATATCAAGATTTTTCTCTTATAATTTACATGATTTAACCATTTAATTGATTTACTGAACTAATTAGTTTTAAACTTATTATATTACTTTCTAAAGTTTTGTATAGAGTATTATATCAGACTGACAATTACTTATTTCAGTTTTGTATAGAGTATTATATCAAACTGACAATTACTTATTTCAATGTGTTATATATGAGTAAATGTGTTTAACATTACAATCTTTTTAATATGAAGTTATAAAATGTATTCAGTCATGTTGTATATGGTAATAGTTTTCTTTTCCATTTTTTTATAAAACTTATATTTTGATTTTTTTTGTATGTTTAGTAGAACTACAATTTCATCGTGTCTAAATTTTCACTCAACTCAAAATTTTTAGTTTGGTGAAACTTCATTTCAACAATTTTTTATATGACAATTATTTAGTGTTTTCAAGATTTATGTTATTATTATCAAATCCAAAAACACTAGTTACTTTAGTTATCTTAAAATCCAAGATTGTTAATAACTTTAATTTAGTGTTTGCCAATTTAACAATCTAGAGGAAGTCCATTTGTCGGAACATGTTGGAGTTTCCCTTCGTCACAAGATGACTAATATTAATGGATGATAGAAATATTATTTTTTCTTTAAGAACTTTGTAAAGTAGTAAATTCTGGTTCATAGAAAGAAAAAGAAAGGTCTATCTCATAGATTTGTTACTATAGTTATTTTAACGGATATGAGATTTGAAGTTACAACATTTACATAGAAATCGAGAGAACATTTGAGCAAATCAAAAACAATTTACAATCCCTAATCTCAAATTGAAAAGTAGTATACACCTTATCAAATATGATCTTAGGGGTTGGGCTTCAACCTATTGAGAATGCACATATATACTGCTATATTAATTAAATGGCTAGTAAATGTCAATAGACATGAAGACACTCTCATATTGCCAACTGTAAAAAAAATCACAAAAACTAAGTAAATTATAATTTTATCTTAAATTATATTATTATCATTATCAATTATAAAAAGAATTAATCACATCCATAGAAGTTTCTATTTTGGAATAGGGCTTCTAGAATTTTAATTCGTTTGTCAATAATTATTATTAGGTGAATGGTAGGAATTTATCCTTCATTGAATATTCGAGAATATTATTAGTAGTAATCAAAGATCAAACATTGAAAATTATCTCAAAAGTAGTTATGTCCTTTCTATCATTTAAATTAAATTAATTATTTTAAAAAATGTCATATAAAACGAGTTATTGTTTTTTTGAGTATGTGGTATTTGTAAGCCATCTTAAGTTAAATCCCTACCATCCACCTAATAATTATTAATAATTAAATTAAAATTGTGGAAGCCCTATTCCAAAATAGACACGCTTATAGGTGTAATTATGTATCTAATGCACAAGCACAATACAATTAACATAAGGATAAGAGTTTTCCTAGCAATGTTTTGAATATAAATAAAAGTCACCTACCACTTAAAAGAAAATGACATCAAAATGTTAATTCTTGATTAAAGCATTTGAGAATTGAGAGGGAGGAAACTCAAGAAAATATTGCTACCATGAAAAGTTCTACCATAATTAAATTTAAAGAGAAATTGTGGTGCAAGAGAATAAAAGAAAGTTGTAGTATCATAAAAAGATAATTGACCCTAAATTAGATGATCAATGGTAACTTTCTACCATGGCTTAAACAAGAAATTAACATTTTAGAATAAAAACAATCTCTCACAAGCTTAACATTTAAACTCAATGATGGAAAGACCTAAACCACCATGGAAAGAATATTTCATTTTTTTGAAACTAAGAAAATATCCGATGAAAAACACTTCCTCTTAGAATGCATATACAACATATTGTCTCTGCATGTCTCAATTTCCTCAAAGTAAGTAGTATGAAAATGAGTGTGAATATATGGCTAATTGAGTCATGTAACTTTAAGTGGAGGGTCTAATATGAATGGTTTACCATGTATGCCCACTCATCCTAGGTGTAGGGGTGTCCCCCCAATAACAAGGAGGGCCATATGTCATTGCAAAACCACTTAATTATTGAGAGAAACTTATGACTTTGGGGTAGCTTGGGAAGTGTATTAATGACATGGTTTTAGTTTCAAAACATTTATAGCAATGTGGATCTCTATAATTTGTTAACTTTTGAAAACCAAAAGGATCTGAGAAATTTTCTTCGCAAGATTTGTGGATATAAAAACAAAGTATTAAAAAAAATAAGCTAATCCTCATTTCACTAAATTCAGTTTTATTAACCAAAATCTAGACTTCCAAAATGTGAATATTGAATCTGAAAGTGTGACTATTGGGTTTCCAAAGTGTTGATATTCAAAAGTGTAAAAATCATATTCCCAAAGTGTATAAATGTGTGAACATTGATTATGAAATTATGAAATTTAATTCTAAAAGAGTCAATATCAAATTCCAATATCAATGTACAAAATTTTGTTTATGTATGTACATGTATATCACTCTAACCTACATTCCAAATAATATCAAATAACAAATATTAACAAGAAGAAAAATGGAAACAAGTATTGTGATTGTATTGTAGACCAAGATAGAATGATTAAATGACCTTCAATAATTTTGGTTAGAAATAATAGACTCTTTCATCATAATCACTCTCACTTTCTTTATTTTATTCCATCTATTCATCAATAAATACAAATCACTTTCCATTTATTTTTATTATTTATCCTTTCCATCCTATAGTTGGTGGTTATAAGCCTATGATTCTATTCACATCAATAAATGTCATTAGTTCTCTTTAAAAAATCCATTATCAAGTTTTATTTAAACCATTTTATTTTACTTTTGTTCAAATCTTTGTTTTCCTTGGTTATTCTTATGGGTTTTCACCGCCAAAACCTTCTTTATCTTAATGTATGTCTCAATAGTAGAATCTAAATATTGGTAAAATTATACTCTTTCCTATGAAATTGTATTACAAAATTTGGGTTTAATGATCATACTACGAGTATTTATCCCTAAAGAAGATCATCTTTTAAAGAAAAGTCATTCATAATTTTTTTTTATAAAAAGGCTCATTGTAGTGATTCTTAAAATGAATATCTATTTTTAGGCATTTAAGGTGGTTGTATGACCTTTTTATTACTTTTACTATCAAGAAATTAAAATTAATTATTATTTATTATTGAAATTACACATCCTAATTTATTTATTATTTTCACTTTTAAAATTAAATATATTTCTATTATGCACCATTTTTTCTAATAACCAAAAAACTATGCTTCTAACTACAAAACAATAATTGTTCTTTCATCAATAAACTAAACAAAATAGGTCCCATCCTCTCTAATTGTATAACATAATGGTTAATCACATGTTTAACATAACCTAATGCTATGCAACCTCCAAGCGTTAAGAATTTATGCAATACTCAGAGTTCCTTTCAAATGACTTCCACCCTATGTTGTGATATTTAATATATATTGAACTTTGCTTGTGACCAATATTTTATTATGTAATGGCTCATTGGTTCCCATTTATTCATATAATATCACGATGCTTGTCTCAACATGGGTAGTTATCACTTTGATGTTTAACTAGTTGCTACATATCTCACTCCAGACAAGTCCTCAAATTTCTGATATTTCCATTGAAAATATGAGTAATCTTAATAACAATACAACCGAGTCGAATGTGAATGCCATGCAACTTGTTTTTTTCTAGATAAATCAATTTAGGTGTGTATGTGTAATTATCCTAAAACAAGTATAGGCGTTTGTTTTTTTCTAGATAAATTAATTTAGTTGTGTATGTGTAATTATCCTAAAACAAGTATAGGCGTTTGGAAGTGATTAATGCAAAAAAAAACCTCATAATAATATGGAATACAAAAGAGTCATCATTAAATATTTAAATGTAATTATATATAAATTCACATTTATGTTAAAACATATACTTACATTTACATTTAATTGATTTTGATGTGTGGTTAATTCTAAATCCTAAATTCAGTAAGTAAATTTAACCATAAGAAATGAGCCTTTCTTTATATAATAGTGTTAATATAAAAATAATGTATTTTTGTAGTTATTTATTTTATATATTTTTAAAATAATATGTTTCTCATAAAGTCATATATATTTTAATTATCTGCTTAATACTATGTATTTTTTATAGATAATATTATAAATATGACATTAATACATAATCTATTTATGAATAATACATAAAACAATATTTTAAATTTTAGTAATAACTAGCCAAAAAAAACTTTTTATTTTAAAAAAAATTGTGTAACTTTATGTAATTATTATTCATTCCAAAAATTCATTAAAAATGTCTCAAAATAAATTAAAATAAAATTTTATTAAAATTTTATTTAGAAAATATATTTCAACTTTAATTTATAATATTTTTTGAAAAAAAATTATTAATTTATATTATTGTTTTTATGCTAAAATATTATAATAATATGTTTTTTTTTTAAATAAGTTTTAAATCATTAGAAGTTTTTTTTCAAAGTAAGGTTTGGTTTGTAGGTTTAATAAATTTTGGCTATGGTTGACAAATCTGCATAAATAGATCTATGAAACATTGTAACCACATTTAACAGATGATATGAGTATTTATTCCATGGATCAAGTTTTTTTTTGTTGTTGCTTTCGACAATATTAAGACAATAAGGCCATTTGTGAATCTAGGTCATGGTTTTGGGGTAGTGTCGGTCTTTTCATGCAACTTTGTCTCCCACCTTTGATTGGGTAACAATATCAATCTCCATAACTCCATCTTGGGTAAGGCTTCTAAACCTACCCTTGCATCTTTGGAATCTCCAATTGTTATCATCTATTGAGATAGCCTCGGAATTTTTTTTAACACATCCCAAATACAGGAAATTAATATAAAACTACGTATGCTCGAATATGTGTGGAGATGGACTTCAATGCCCTGAATTATGTTTGGGTCCAAAAGTTTGACTACGGAAATGTTTCATTTCAGTGTAGAGCGTGCTATGAAATGGGGCATGTAGCAAAAAATAGCCCCAAGCATCAAAGCAACAAAGATAGGAAAAATAAGAAAGAACTATATAGTTTACAAAGAGGAAGGGTCTCAGGATAAGAAAGAACCAAAAGATAAACCAGAAACTAATACTACCAAAGAAAATGCATCATAGACAACAAAAGTCAATTAGGAAAAATCACATACTAGTGACGATTCTTCGAACTTAGTTAAAGTAGAAAAGCAACAAACCCTTATGAAAAATGGATCCCCTCTAGAAACCACAAGGAATAATGTTGGAAAGAAAACTTCTTGGGAAGATCAAGCAGATGAGGAAGAATTCAAGAACAACACTGTGCACTAGTTAGACTCAAGTTGGGAATAAAAGAGTAAATATTTCTCCAAGAAAAAGAAGTCAAACTAAATCAAAACAAAAATAGTGAGTAATAGAATGTAAATGTGTGTGGATATTGGTTGTTTTTTGGAAAAAAATTAATTGGAAATAGACTAAAATTTTTGTGTCATGGGAAACCTGCCTGAGAGTTTGGACTGAGCATTCGTGCTCAATTTCGAACTTCCAAAAAAAATTAGAATATGTAAAAAATTTGACTTTATAATCTTGATTTTTTTAATAATATCAATCTCTACCTATTTTGTTTAATAATAATAATAATAATAATAATAATTATTATTATTATAATATTAAAATATCAATATTAATATAAATAATATCGTTATAAAAGAATTTTAAAATAAAAATGTGAAATTAAGAAATGTTGCCATAGTCTGAAACGATAGAACACCATTCCACATTAAGTGTAAACAACGATGGAATGGAAACATGGGAAATAAGACCCAACTATCACAATCATTTAAGATATTGAAGTTCTTAGTTAGGTAGTGAAAAAGGTAAGAAAATGGTTATAAAGTGGTCGATAATAAGGTAAATAATAATATATTAGTTTTTGATTTGTACATCAAATACATGCGGTTCCCGTGATGATAAAATAACATCGTTATAACAGTATTAAATCTTGCAATAATAAAAATCGTTATTGAATATAATCAATTATCTTTCAATTTTAAAACATGCTTGGTCTAGAAAAAGAAATAATTAGTTTAAAGAATATAATCAATTATCTTTCAATTTTAGATATAGAAATAGAAATAAATACGAAATTTAAAACATGATTGGTCTTTTTTTTTGGGTGTCTTTTTTATGTCATAGTTGTGTCTTGTTAGTATTATATTGTATTGTTTATATGTTAGTTTAGAGCATTATTCGAAATCATTAACTCACATTTTTGTATTGTATTGAGTTGAACTAGCATAACATATGTGTCCTATTGCACCACAATTGTATTATGTTTAATCAAAATTGCATCATGTTTAATCAAAATTGCATCATGTTAATGTTAATGGTGTTATTTTAGTGTCAAAATTATGTGTCATTATTATGTTATGTTCAATCAAAATTGGGTTAATGTTAAAATGGTTTTAATTTAATGTCAAAATTATGATACAATTATTAATAATGTTTTATTATTTTTTTAATAGTATTTAGATATTGATGAATATAAATTTATTTTACAACATAATAATCATGAGAGGAAAAATTATCTATATATAAACACAACACCTTATTAACATTTGACCAATTTCACACCATTAGAGAAAATACCATGTAACCATACAATTTTTTATGGAATTATATAACATTGTCATTCAATCAATTTTATATCATGAAAGAAACAACCCATGTATATACAAACACATCAATCAAATTTTAGATTTAATTGGAAAATAACTCTGTATTTTTTTTTTCTCTTTGTAAACAAGTGGTATAATGACACCGTAAGAAAAGGCCAACAATATATGCAACATTGCATGAAAAAAATATAGACATATATGAGGAATGGAATAAATTTGACATTAGGAGTTGATTGATCAGTTGTCATTTCCCTCCACATCTTCTAAACCCTCCTCATATTCACTTTGTAGAAACCTTGTAAAAGAAAACCGGTTCAATAAATAAAAAATTACTAACATTTATAGGTTAAATACTTATCAATACTATGTAATCTCCCTAAGTCACCCTCGTCATCATTATTTTAGAAGAGTGTAATATATTTCAAATAATGAATGAATATCTCTCTCTTTACATACCTCTCGTGATATGTGTGTGTGTGTGTACACACACACACACACATAATGATAAGGAGTTAATATTAACTCTGCGCTTGGTTGCAACAAAATACTCGGGAGGTTTACATATATTCTAGATACAAAATAATCAAGAAGGTCTAAGAGGAGAATCCCATAAATTTCTTGCCAAATTTTTCTACAATTCTTCTTAAAGCTATAACCTAAGCTACTGTAACTCTAAACTCTACATTATTGACCAATGAGAAAAATGCATTTACATTGAATAATCAAAGCTTACTAAGGAGGATCTATTCAAATATTGTACATTTGGTTGTCTGAGGCACGACTAGTAACTTTTCTACTATCCTTGTTGTTGTGATGGTCCTACAACTCAACAAATTGATGCCTCACCCACTCCATCTCATCCTCTAGTTGTCTGATGTGAGATTATTGATGTTGCATTGTTTTAGTTAATGACAAGATTGATGCATCTTGTTGAAATACATGTTGGAAGAGGTCTTCAATTTCTCTTTGGATATCCATCAAGAGGCGTGGACACAGATTGCATGGAGGAGGGTCTTTGAATTCCATTGGTAAATTCGTTGATTGGCTGTGAAGGGAACCCCAAAAGTTCGAAGAGGGGAACCTAATTATGACACAGAGGCTAGCTACTTGTGGAGAAGCTCTTGTCGCACTAATTGGACTAGAAATATGAAAGAGAATCCATCGAGATGCTGTAATGTTAAGAGTATAATGCCTCAAGCCTATCCTTATTTCAAGAAATGAGCCATCCTTATTATATTGCAAAGTGCAGCACCTTCTCTCTAGAATAACAGCAACTGAATTGCCTCACTAGCAATCCAGAAATCCATCCTGGAAAGGATGAAACTCGCGAGTGTTTCTAGAGCCAAGATGATCTTGCAGATAATGTTGATGAAGGAAGATCATAGGCAAGCGGATGAGGGGGAGACCCCAAGCTAGACATGATCCAACTTGGGAGACTTCAAAGAGATTAAAGAGTTGAGCCCAACACTGAAATATAAGTATTGAATCATCTACCTCACATAGTGGTGGTCGCCATAGTTCCTATGTGAGGAGTTATGATCCATCATATTCTCCCTAAGCTTGAATTCAACTAGTGTGTGTGCATATAGAGATTCCTAGGTTTCCACGCTCCAAGAGGTGGTGCCAACTCTAAATTCATGCTCCTACGCCATACTTTGGTTTCCTTCTCAATGCGATGGCTAGTCTAGGAAGGATATGAAACCTAGATTGAATATGTCATGCATGCAACTCGTAAATGTATCCTTTGCCTCTAATAAAGAGATCTTCCACCTCATGGAGAAGGAGGATATGGTGACATTGCATGGAGATCATGTCAATGTCATTCAAAGGGATCGACTTCAGAGAAGTAATGAAGGGGATTTCGCATCTGTCATATCTTTTTTTAGCATCCCCGACCCCTTTCTCATCTTTGTTTCTAATGTTTATTGTGGAACCGTCTGACTTGTTTTTGTCCTTCATGGAATGACCTTCCATCCTAGGGAGTTATTAACCTCATACTAGCCCTCATCGAATTGGCAAGTGATATTTGATTGAGCATAGACTTCTTGATTTTGATTATGGAGGATATAGAAGAAGCTCTTATTTGTGAATGAATAAAGAATGTTATAGATTCTTCTGAGAAGTTGAGAGAGAATATTGTTCTTTGGGAGAGATCACATGTGGAGATGTTGAATTATGATGAGGGAGTCCCCTAGAATGAAAATGGATGAGATGGTGTGTTCTTTAGCAAGATGTAGGCCAAGAAAGAGCCCATACATCTCAATAAGATTGTTCATTCGTTTACCCAACATATATATTACACAAGGCATGGGATATATCTATTCCACCGTTATTTTATAACCATTCTCAGGGAATGCTTTAATTCTTCAAGAATGGATGAGTATAGTCATTTAATTCTATGCAATAAGAGAAAACCATATTTAATAATAATTGATAAATAAGTTAGTATATAAGCATAATAATGAAATTATATGATAAAAGTGTCTTCTAATCAAGGCTCCCTTGGATTGAACCAAAGAATATGTAATTACTATTTTATGTGCATCTATTTGTGGCTGCACATAAAAAAAAAAATAGGACTAGTTAAGTTTATGAATATTTAAAAATTGATCACAAAGTAGGTTAACCATATTAAAATATTACAAAGATAAAGTGAAAGCATATCAACATAAATAATTGCAAGGATGCCAAAATACATAACTAGAAGCATATATTATTTTATTACCTTTGTGGCTTTTTCCTATGGTGCCTCAAAGTCCACTCCTCATGCTTTATTTTCATCAACTGTAACAATCCCTAGTTGATATTTCATGTAAAAAAATATAAGACCAAGTTCATGGGACACATATTCCAAGTTGAATGGTGGGAAAAACATTGTAGTGGGTGTCACTTCTAGTTATTTATGGCTAAGGAAATTGGGAAAGGAAAAGAGGTATTAATTGTAATTTATCTATGAAATAAAAGAAAATAGGAGAAAACATAGATGAAAGGTCACAAATTTCCATGTTAAGGAAATTAGAGGAAAATGAAGAAAATAGAGGCCTCAAAGATAAAAAGGCTTATGAGGATCAATTCATGGTTTTTTGTGAGTTGGGCTTTAGTCAATTCAGTTTTGGAGCTCTCCTCTATTCTCTCATTCTCTCATACTCTTTCACACTTAGAGTATTCTTGGAGCATGCCTGTAGCTAATCCATAAACTATCGTGGATATTCCAATGGATAGTTCTCCACAACAAATATAATAATATTATATTAAAACTCCAAAAACTCTGCATTATTACAGTTTATTAAACTTTAAGATCTGTGGATTTAACTGTAATTAGTGCATGCATGTGAGTGGAAATTATGCAACAAAGTAGATAATGAAAAAATAAGCGCACACACACACAAGACACAAGATATGCTCTCTGGGAAACCCTTTTGAGAGAAAACCTAGCTGGAAGGTGAGGTCGCTTCTCTCTCTTTCTCTATTTGGAAATATGGTTGTAGGTATAAATAATTAATGTTTGTGGCTCGTGGGGTTGTACATCAAAAAGATCCTCTCTGTGTGCTCTACCTCGCATATCTCCTAGCTATCTTTTCTCAGCTATGGAACAAAATTCTCTCAAAAGAATGGAATGCCACTTCCTCCTAGTGGCTCGGTTATAACACATCTTGATAGCTTACTAGTGGTTACATTTTACTACATCAACTCTTAACTAAAGTTACAAAATAGACTCTTAGAAAGTCTTTTACATCAAAAAAACGTGGCTAGCCCCTTTTCAATGAATAATGGGGTCTGACGTGGAATCCTCCCGAACTATAAGTGTGAAAACAGGAAGACAACTTCTGAGTGGCAAACTTTTGCATACGAACTTTGATTGGCACACTTCTTACGTCGTTGGAAAGGTATCTGTGTGTAAAATAGCGTGAAAAGATGTGGCGCTAACAATAATTTTTTACCCCCAAAAAAATTGTTTGATGCCTCAAAATGCTCCCGAAAGGTTTCATACCCCATTTCGCCAAACTGGGTCCTACTAGTAAAATCGGTCATGTGAGCTAATTCCTCCATTTCTTCCACTCCAAATGCATCAATATGGATGAAAAACAATATAATGATCCAATTCAGATCACACCTCCCCATTTTGGAAGGCATTTGGTCCCCAAAATATTTTATTGAATGAGGTGAGGAAACTTTTTCTCCACCTTCTCTTTGGTGTACCATTTAGCCTTGCCTGGAAATTGTCCCTTCAACCGAATCTGCCAAAGGTCATGCTGACCCTGTCTTGTTGTTTTGGAACTCTTTTTCAAAATTGTGTCTTTTGTCAACTCTGCCTGAGCATCTGGTGCCAAATCCTCCACAAAAGGTAGGACATGTTCCCTTTTCTGATCTAGCATGGAATGTTCATAGAGTTCCAAATTATCTACATTCACAACTGAGTAAATGTGCATATATGGTGGTAAATTGAGTCAATGGGAATTATCAACAACCTTTTCCAGTATCTCAAAGGGACAATACCTTAGAGCCTTGATTTTCATACCAGGCCCCTACAACCTCTCCTTGTTCAACTGTAGCCATACTTTGTCTCCCACCTTGAATGATTTCTCTGTTTTGTGTTGATCATGCCTAGCCTTATACTTCTCCTGCGACTTCTGCAGTGTTTCCTATACTTAGAGATGGATATGCCCTATCTTCTCTATAGATTTTTCATCCCTCAAAGAATCTCATGTAAGATCTTCCCTCACTCCTCCTTGCTTCCCATATGCAATATCCAAAGGTGAAGGTGGAAAATATCTAAAGCAATTCTCAAATGGGGACTTTCTTATAGAAGTGTGGACTTCTTTGTTATAATAATGTTGTATATATACCATATTTTCATTCCAAATCTTCGGATGCTTCTGGTTGTATCCCCTCAGAAGATGCATCAAATTCATGTTGAATACTTTTGTCTGCCCATATATTTGTGGATGGAATGGTGTAGATATCTTCAACTTTGTGTCCATCTTCTCCCACAATGTAATCCAGAATGCACTGAGAAATCTTGTATCCATGTCTGAAATGATGCTCCTTGGTATCCCAAAGTGCACCCAAACTTGTGCAAAGAAATTTTTTTCTACTTCTTGTTCGCTGATGGTCTTTTTACAGGGCATCAAAACACACATCTTGTTGAACCTGTCAACTACCAGAAACATGTAGTCATGTCCCTTCTTGTTGTTGGTAAACCTCACACAAAGTCCATGGAAACTATTTCCCAATGACAAGTAGGTACATGTAAGGGATGATACATATCATGTTTCCTATTACTAGGCTTGCGAGTATAACAAAGCATGCGTCCTCTTATGAACCTAGCTTCCTGCTCTTGCATCTTGGGCCAATACACATACCTCTACAAGTTATCCATGGTCTTTCCTACACCAAAGTGCCCTGCAACCTTGGAGGTGTGAGCCTCTCTAATCAGCTACAAATGTTCACCTTTAGGAACACATAGCTTATCCATCCTGTAGAGTAACGTATCCTAGAGATGGTAGTCAACAATGTTGTTGCCATCATGCACATGAATTTGACTCTGTAACTACTGATATACCTCCTTGAAGTCATAATGTTTTGAATATGCCTTTTTGTATGCATCATGGGTGAATGGCTCCATGTGCATAAGGGTCCCCAAAGATGTAATATTTGATGTGTGTGGCCTTGAAAGAATATCATCCAATTTTTTTTTTCTTTTCCCTTCTTATACTTGATCACCAAATGAAATTGTTGTAAAAAACCCATCCACTTGTAATGCTTGGTCTACTATAGCTTACTATGGGCCTGCAAGTACATTAACGACTGGTGATCTGTGTGGATTATTGTCTCCTTTCTGATCAGATAGTTCTTCCATTTCTTCACAACTTTCACCATGGAATAGAGCTCCTTATCATAGGTAGGGTATTTAAGAACTAACACATGAAATACTTCAGAATGGTAGCAAATGTTCCTTCTTCTTTGCATCAAGGCAACTCCCATAGGATACCCACTTGCTTCTGTCTCCACTTCAAAGGGCTGTTGCAGGTTTGGTAATGTTAGAGTTGGTGCTTTATTGATCTTCTTCTTTAGCTCCTTGAAAGCCTTCTGCTGACATTTTCCCCATTGGAAACTCTTGCCACTTGTTGTTATGGCGTGGAGCGGTGTTGCTACTGCTAAAAGTGAGGCTATGAATTTCCTTGAGTACTGTGTTGCCCTGGTGAAACTCCCAACCTCAAAAAATATTAGTAAGAACCAACCATTTCATGATGCCCTCCATCTTGGAAGAATCTATATTCATCTCTCCTCCACCAATCACATACCCTAGATACAGCAAGGAGTGTTGCGAAAACTCACACTTTTGGAGATTTTCTAGTAGCTAGCGCTTCTTCAATGTTTCTAGCACGTGTGTCAAATGTGAAATATGCTCCTCGCTAGTAGCATTATATACTAGTATATCATCCAGATAGACAATAACAAATGAATCTGTAAAAGGGCACATTATATCATTCATTAATCTCATAAATGTAGTTGGTGCATCACATAGGCCAAATGGCATAACTAACCACTCATACAAACCTTGTCTGGTTTTGAAGGAAGTCTTCCATGTATCTTCTTCTTTGACTTGAACCTAGTGATATCCAAACTTCAAGTCTAGCTTGGTGAAATACTTTTCTTGCTACAACTGATCTAGCAGATTGTCTATCCTGGGCAGGGGGTATCCATTCTTGAGAGTGATTTTATTCAATGCCCTATTATTTATACACATCTACCAAGTCCCATCCTTCTTTGGCACACTGATGATGAGTGGCCCACTTGGTTATGTATTTAGTCAAGTGACACCCTCTTCTAGCAGCTGCTGCAACTGTTTCTTCACCTCACTTGTTTCTATAAAAGATTGTCTGTACAACCTAATATTTGGCAATGGGGAGTTTGGAAATAGTTGGATCTCGTGCTCCACTTCTCTCTTACATGGTAACCCTTTAGGCTCTCGGAACAAATATTTGTATGCTTGTAACAATTCCTCCAATTGTTGTTTATGTTTCTTACTACACCCCTCTAGGGATGCCTTGCTTCTTATTAACTTCTCTTCAGACTAACTTTCTCTTAAAAATAATAAAACATACTTCTTGCTGGAACTAATCAATTTCTTAGCTTGGTTATCACTTACTAATGGAAATTTTGACTTGCCTTTGTGTGCGTTGATGATGAATGATTTTCCCTCCTTGATGAGTTGGTACTGGTTATCTCTCCTAATGAATATTGCATCATGCATGTACATGTATGGACTCACAAACATGACTCCACACACATTAAGAGGAACCACATCTAGATCTACTTCATCAATAAAATCAACACTTATAGCAAATCTAATTTTGCACTGTTTTTTTACCTTCAGCTCTGCATCCTTATTTACCCATCCCAGTGGGTATGGGTTTGGATGATCATGAACTTCCATCCCCAACTTCTTCACCATCTCTACTACAATTAGATTCGCCTGCGATCTTGAGTCAAATAGAACATTAACCTTTTTCTTCTTGACCTATATCTTTATATGGAACAATTTGGTCATTTCTTTCTCTTCCTGTTGCTAAAGGCTACTCATATTCACCTCCTTCTGCACTAATGTACAAATGATCTTCTCATCCACGTCTGAGTTGATTTCAACTTGGTTGCTTGAATTAGTGGCCATGAGATTATTCTTCTTATTATCTTTCTTCTTTTTCTTCAGGTTTAGCTTTGGATGCAACTTCCAACACTTCTCCTCTCTATGGCCATCAATGTTGTGGTGGTTGCTAAGATCTTTGCACTGGTGTTTTGTGGCTACTATATTTTTATCTTTTCCCCCTCTTTGCTTCTTCTTCTCCTCCTTAGAAGCTCCATGTTGCTCCTTTTTCTTCGATCCACTTGATTGCACTCTTTTTAAGCCTATGTTCTCCAGGTATTGTGCCTATACATAAGCTACACCGATTTGGGTTTGAACAACATCACTTGCTCACGTAGATGGCAGTGTAGAGCCCCCAAATACTTGAGGACTACATCTAGGTTCTTTGGAGAGATACCCAGCAATATAGCCATCTTTTTAATTTTGTGGTGTACTCTTGCATGCTTTGGCTCAACTTTTGCCAGAAGTAATGCCACCGGATCTATTGGTCCTCCACGTACCCATTGGGATAAAACTGTGACTTAATGAGGGTTTTGAAATCCTCCCGCTTATTCACTGGAGTTTCTCCCTCCAACCTCAGGGTTTCCATAAGGCTCTCCCACCAAGTCAATGCATGACCCTCTAATTTCTACAACACAAATGAGATATTTTTCCCTTCCTCAATCTGATGGACAATGAAATAAACTTCTAGTTGCTACAACCATTAGTTCATCTTTTGAACGGGGATTGATTCATGGCACTCGAACTGGGTTGATATTTTACAGGTTCTTTATTTGGTTGATTCTTTGTGTCTTCATGATCTCCCGATCCCCATTCTGATATTTCCTTTGTATTTGAACCCCCATCTTCTCCAAATATCCCCAGATTATTGCTTAGGGCCACCATGAGGAGGTTTACATTTTGATTTATATATGTGACTTGTTGTTCAAGCCGTGAAAACCTCAGCTTTGCAGGATCTTGAGGTTCATTTACATATTTGTCATCCATGATTAGGGTTTATGATTTTTAGGCCCATCGACCTAGATCCCCTGCAAATATCCAATAATACCAAAAGAAACCTACTCTAATACCAAATGATCTATAAACTGCTGTGAATATTCCACTGGATAGTTTGTCACAACAGATCTAATAATATTATATTAGAACTCAAAAAATTCTACACAATTACAATTTATTAAACTTTAAGATCTGTGGATTTCATTGTAATTAGTGCATGCATGCAAATGGAAATTATGCAAAAAAGTAGAGAATATAAAATAAGCACACGCACACACACAAGGCACAAGATATGCTCTCTATGAGACCCTTTCGAGAGAAAACCCTGTTGGAAGGTGAGGTTGCTTCACTCTCTTTCTCTGTCTAGAAATATGGCTGCAGGTACAAAGAAGTAATGTATGTGGCCCCTGGGTTGCTACAATTCTCAAATCCTCTCTGTGTGTTCTACCTCCCATCTTTGCTAGCTATCTTTTCTCATCTATGGAAGAAAATTCTCTCGAAAGAATGGAATACCTCTTCCTCCTAGTGGCTCGGTTATAACAGAGGCTGACAACCTACTAGTGGTTAAGTTTGACTACATTAACTCTTAACTAGAGTTCAAAAATAGACTCTTCTAGAGTCTTATACATCACAAACACATGTCTAGCCCCTTTTCAATGGATAATGGGGGCTGACATGGCATCCTCCCGAACTACAGGTGTGAAAACATGAAGGACAAATTATGAGTGGCATAACTTTTGCATACTGACTCTGATTGACACGCTTCTTGTGCCATTGGTAAGGTCTATGTGTGTAGAATATAATGAAAAGGTGCGGTACTAAAGAAACATAGTTTTATCCCCAAAAATTCCATTTGATGCCTAAAAATGATCGTTGAAGGTTTCATACCTTGTTTCGCCAAACTGAGTCCAGCCGGTAAAAATAGTCTCGTGAGCTAATTCCTCTATTTTTTCCACTCCAAATGCATTGAGATGGATGAAAAAAATATAATGATCCAATTTAGATATAAAAAAAAACACTTTAGTTTTCACTTGGATTGGATAAATACGGAAAAGGAAAGTAGGAGACCACAATGAAAAAAGTGGATCAACAACCACATCTGAATTGCTTGTAGGTATCGAGTTGCATGTATGCTTTCCTTGCTAGTTTTGGCATGGATGGTATATGCATGTGGCTTCTTGGTTATGTGATGTCATTGGAAAGGAGGATTGCCTATATTGATAGTGGTTTCAACTTTTCCTTTCTATTTCCTAGATAGCCATGGTGTTGTGGCTTTTCCACTTGTTGTTCTTTAATTGGTTCTCAGGTTCCTTATGGTTGTGGGTTGAGTTACTAGTCCTTGGAGTTGGGCTGGACAAGCACTTTAGAGCCTTGGAAGGTTGAGTGTTTAGTTATTAGTTCCTGGAGCCATGGTTGGAGCAAACACACTTGAGCCCTGGACAACTTGGGTAAAGATTGATCTAGTTGGTGTTAGAGATGCCCAACCATGAGGTGGAATCACTAGTTGAGGGTTGAGGTGGTTTTTACTATGACCTGGTTTGGTTTTATTTGGTCTATTCTATGAGATCTCACATTTATGATTGGAATATGGCACGGGGTGATTAGTTGAAAGAGAGATTTGGTTGAACCCAATCTATGGTTGGGTGGTACGTGAAATTCCCTCACTTGGTTGGAATTTTCATATGTTAATATGAGGTATTTTCTATTGTGATATATGAGTATATGTATTGATTATGATGGTGATATAATGGCAGAGTAGGCATGGTTTATATGTTGGTTATATGATGTACAATATCTATGGCTCTTGACATGTTTGATGAATGTATGAATGGTTGATGGATGCATGGACTAACACATGTTATTGTAGCTATTATGAGAGGGAATTAGACCTTATTAGTGAATCTCAGATAAGTTTTAGACTCCTATGTTTAGATATGCATTCATGACTTGTAGATTACATGTTCACCATGTGTTTGACAAAATGATTGTCATGGTTACAACTGAATAGGTCAATTATTTGGTCAAATGTTTTATGAATGGCTTTGTCTTGATATCATTTACCATTATGGAAAGTCTCACTAAGCTCTAGGAAGTGGTATGGACGCTGACCGGGAATTTAGGCTTAGAATATGGGACCACACCCTTTGAACTAAAGAGATTGGGTTGCAACCACATGGATGCAGTGTTGTGCATGAGGTTGGAGGCTCCTAATGCATGGATGCCTTGCTGTGTGTGCATTTGAGGTCCTATTGCTGAGAAAAAAAGGTCTAGCTTAGGGTTTGGCCACCTGGGGTGGTTATTCAACCCCTGTGTGACTAGTAGCCCCCGTAGGATGTGTTGAGTTGTTAGTTTGTCATCATTATTTGACCCCACTTCCTCAAGTTGATCTAGGAGGTTAGTTCAAATCATAGTATCTATTTCTCTCATGTTTACCTGGCAGCGCAGTAAAACTCAGTAAATGTGGGAGGGGTGGTTACAGACTAGTGTCAAAGCTTCCAGGTTCAAACTCTTGGATTGGATGGGCTAGATGCATGTTGTTAGCATGCATAGTAGGTTAGACATGCATCATGGTGATGATTATGCAATTTGTATCTTCATGATCTTGTTGGTATGTTATGATGCTGATATGTTGGATGAGATGGAGAAGGAGATGTAGATCATTAGAGTGAGGTTGCAGTACTAGATGTTGGGGTAAGAGTAGATCATCATATAGGTTTGTATGCTGGCATTCATGGATGATGGTTAATGGTTGTTATACACATTATGGTTATGTACATGCTTATAATTATATCATTGTTGTGATTACATGCATGATAGGTACTAGTTAATCAATGCAATCATATACATGTGTTAGATGGTCATGCATGGTAGTAACTTCTTGTTGTATGCATTGCAGCCATATACATGATGATTATGGTCATTAAATTTAAGATCTTGATGTTATATGTATTTTTCTAATCTTGATTGGCATGTGCCGATGGTTATGGTTATGATATTCGTGTACAAGTTGATATATTTATTATATTGTGTCATACTAATCTGGGATGACTTCTACAGATGTGATAGCCTCCTCTGAGATACATTGAGGTATGAGTTTTATTATGTCATCTATTTGGTTTATCTAACATGGTCTGTTTACAATTTGTTTGAATGTTTGATTAATTGCATGATATGAGTATGTATCCATAAGATTGCATGGAAGAATGATCTTATTTCAAGATGATTGTACTAACACAATATGCGGTGAGAAAGCTGATATGTACTTGAGTATAAGTAGGTGATAGTTGTAGCATTATTTTTAATGACTCTGAGTTGATTATGACATGGTCGTTTGTCTTGGTAAAGGTTTATTTCAAATTAATGGACACAATGTCTTGATCCTTAGAACATGTGACTGACATGTGTGAACAGTTGCAAGGAAACATACTTGGCCTTTGCATGACAAGGTAACATTTGATTTGTTTATATAACTAATTGGGTGATATGATAATGCCTAATAAGACTCAATTGCAACAAGGAAAAAGGTAAAGAAAGGAATCGAGTGAGAATTATTTTGGCTAATTTTGGAAATCATAATTCCAAATGAATGAGTGCTTTGCATAAATACAGGAAGTCTTATTAACCTTGATTTTGTCTTACATTACATGGATATGTCTATATTCATGAACATGTATTTGACAGGTATAACAATTGGTTTCTAATTATGGTTGGATTCGTCAAGGAATTGGAGTCCCTTGAGAGGTGATATATGTAGGTGTTCAATTACAAGGTAACGTGCTTGAAATAGCAAGGTAAGGTAACTAGTATGTTGTTATAATTATTTATGCATCGACAATTATGTGTTTATGGCAGTATGATGTAGGGAATTGCATGGTAAAAGAGACTACCAAGAAATCTTGAAGAAGGCTAGGGTTGAGATTTCCCTTGGAAACATTGGGAACCCATGGTGATTGAGTCATGGTGTCTATTTCTAGTTTTTGCTTTCAGTATTTTGTGAATTGTTTGCATTTGACTTGTGGTCTTGTTTATGTCTGGTGCATGGCCATGCCAATTTGTTTGCGGTTTCATATTTCTATTGGTTCTTCATGGTTTTCTTCTTGTTTGTTTCATTTTATTACCTTTTTGTGTTTTGACGGTTTTGGGAATTGATTGGGGAAAGAGGAAAGTAAATTAAGCTTGGGGAGAGTTGAATGGAGCCTAATAGGTAATGTAAGACTCAGATGAATCCTAGTGCATGAGTAAAGGGTAGCTTAAGGCAAGAATATGATAACCAGTTGGGTTGGTTGGGTCCACCGAGATCACTGGATGGTGAAAGGATAGTACTGAGAAAGGTAATAGGAAATGTAAAGTAAATGGATTTGAGGCATCAAATGCCTTGGCTATGATGGGAATTGGTGTTCTCAATGTTGTGCATGATGTGCACAAATAAAGGGAGGTCTCTTAACCTTGACCTTATGATATCTGGTAATTATGTTGTGGTTATGATTATGTTGATCCCTATATATGTATATATGTACATATGTATGTCGCTGTCTGTTAGTTTTGTTAAGGTTCATGACTATTTTATGCTAATTTTATATGTATATATGTATGTATTTATGTCGTTGTCTGACAGGATCATCAGGGATCATGCTTGTGGAGGAATGGTTACTTGTGAAAGTCAACAACATGAAGACATTCTTGGTTTATGAGGAATAAAGTGGGTAGAGTAGCCCTAACATACCTATGAGGTTAGTATCATGTGGATATGATTTGATATTATTTGTTTATGTTATGGATAGGCTATCCCGAGGGATACATAAGGGAGTGAAAGCAGTGTGATCCGTGACATGCTGGGACAGGCATGGATAATGGAAAGGCACTAGAAGCAATTTTTCTTGGTAGAGACATTGTGGTCTTCATGTGTGTAGTATTAGTGTTGTGTACATGTTGCATATCTAGTATTATGTGCATATGGTGTTGTGTGCATGTTGCATATGTGGTACTATGTACATATAGCGCTATGTGTAACACCCTCCTCCCACATTTACCCAAGTTAACAAGTCTGCTAGGGGAAACATGTTATGAGAGGCTATAATGATGTGATTCAAATCCCCATATACAGTTAAGGAATTGGAACCGAAAAACAAAACCATTATGGCCTTCCACAAATGCTACAGAACCTTCAGGAGCCAACCAACCATTCTAGGTGACCAACCCTTGATACAACTTGACATTTCACTAATCTTGACCCTTAGGTAACCCCATGACAAGTCATGCATGTGAATGAAGCTTTCCAGTCGCTCCCACAATAAGGCGACTGTGGATTTTTCAGCAGGTTCTAAGCCAACGACCCCAGATTATGTGCCACTTTTTCAGGGCCATGGCTCAAGCCACTACATAGGACTTCATGAAATTTTCAGAAATGATAAATAAAAATGGAATAAGGATATTAATGAAATAATTGGTACACTTACTTGATCTAGCCCCTACTATCCGTGACAAAAAATTCATCAAACATGTCACAAATATGCAATCTACAAGTCATAACAACATATATGAGCATAGGGGTCTCATACTTATCTGAGAATCATGACGAAACATTGGTTCCTTATCACAATGGTTGCAATATCATTTTTTAGGTCATATATTCATTGTTCATTCATTTGTTAATAAAAACATGATGAGATCCATACATCAAGTCTGGCATAAAACATCCTCATAACCAACATATATTAAACATAATTAACAAAATATAACAACCATAAAAACCATTTTTGAACAAGTATATTTACCCATCAATACAAGAGGAAAATATTTCTTATTAACATATAAAAAATGCAACCAGGTTTGGGATTTCCATGTACCACTCGACAGGAAATAAATAAGAAGAAAACCATGAAAACCAATAACAATATGATACCACAAGAAAAGTGTCAAGGCCTTACACCAGATGCAATAAAAACCCATAAATCAAGATCAAAAAATACAAAAAATAATGAAGGCACAAAACTCCCAGCAAACACCATTACTAAATCCCCATGGGTTCCTAATGCTTACAAGGGAAATCTCAACCCAATCCTCCTTCAAGATTTGATGGAAATCTCCTTTTCCGTGCAATCCCCTGCATCATGCTACCATAAACACATAAATGTAAAAGCATAAATAGATACACAATGTACCAATTACCTTACCTTGGTGTACCAAGCACATTGTCCTGTAACCAAACACGTACATATATCATATTTCAAGGGACTCCAATTTCCTTGACAAGTCTAGTTATAAGTAGATGTTGGGAAAAATACTGACAGGGGGGTGTGAACCAATATTTCCAAACCATTAACCTTTTCAATTTAATATCCTAATTTTTATACGCGACTTTACTAAAGGTAACCTGTGTGTACATGATTATTATTCATATAACTAGCATATATCCAGTAAAACATATTTTTTAGTTAATTCAACTTCTATTTATCTTAAGCCAGTGCATCAGTACTTCATCCAACATTATATAAACAGTAACCATGTGCAGTAAGAACAAAATAAACCATCACAAATAATCAATACACATGAACACCAGGATTTAAGGTGGAAACCCAATGTGGGAAATAACCATCGTTATTGTCGTCTCTACCTTATTTTTAATATAAATAAAAATTTCTTACAATATTGTACTGGAACACACTTATACCAGCATGTAGGCATCCACCTACAGAAGGCTACAACCTTTTCTCATTATCCAATGCCCACTAGAAGGGATCCCCAACCCCCTAATCTCATTTATCGACACCCACAGGAATGGAGTTTCAACCCCCTGATTTGATTTACCAGCTACCACTGGAAGGAAGATTCAACTCCCTCACTAAAGACTCCAACTTTCAACACATTTCGGGACCATGTTTCGTAAATTTTCATACTGGATCCACATGATACAACACATCACAACTGCAGGCCACGTTTCGTCAAATTTTCAGACTTGACCCACTACCAACATTTAAGCCCAAAACTAATTATCAAAATTGAAACTGATCTCTGCAACAAACCACTCAATCGTCATCTGAAACAACCAATCTCTGACCCAACTGCTACATGTCAATTTGTCACCATGAAACTTGATCCATTTATGGGCCCTTTTACTATCTGTGAACATGTTTGAATCAACTCCCTCAAAAGTAAAACAACCCAAAATATCTTGAAGTAGATGAGGATTTTGGGGAAAATAACTGTCACACTTTGTTAAGTTCCACTTGCGTTGATTTTTCTAGATTTTCTCGCGCATTCGTTGGAATTAACTCTGAGAACAACGCATATTTTCGCTCTATCTGCCACTATAAATCTAAGCAAGTGAATTCAAGAAAGTAAAAATAAAAGGTACATTCCATAAACATAGTTGGTCGAATATTTCCCAATTAAAAGCTTCCAGGTGATGACTATTCAAACTATAACCCTTAGATGATGCATCTTAATCCTTTTTCTCATGAAAACCTAATCCCTCAATTAAGGAGTCTCATCCTCCTCTTTTGGATCTGAAACTTCTTCCTCTTGGCCTATAAAATGACTAGAGGGATTGTGGAGGACAGAACTTAGAGAAGATAAACTTATGTTGTTAGTTTGAGATTGGAAAGCTTGTCATCTAAGGAGGAGATTGAAGGAATTTTGGAGGGACCTCACGACATCAAGGTGAAGGTTGTAAGCCTCCTCTTTATCTTTGATCAATACAAATGAAAACTTTCTCCGATTGATTTTTATTATTGGAATGATGAATGGTTTATAATTGTTTATAATGTTTATTAATGAAAATTGAATTCCTAATTTCTTTGATCATTAGGTTAAGTTTTGTTTGGATTATTATATCGCATGTGCTTTTGATCCTTTTATGGTCGATGTTTGCACGTCTTATCAAGCATTGAGGAGCTACATCAAATCACAACAAGGGATCTTCATCAAGCATTTCATGAAATAGGTAAGAGACTCATCCATTCGCTTCAATTCTCATAATTCAAACAAGTTCAACTTAGGGAAAGAGTTAGTTCAATTGTCTTGTTTGTTTCTAGTTTCCACCAATGATTTAGGGAGATCTCCCTTGTTAGCAAGAGGGATTTTTCTGGTGTAACACTAACTGAATCAACCCAGTCATTGAATCAACCAGTCAACCAAAACTCAACCAATCAAATGAAACCCAAATCAATCAACTTAAACAACCAGAACAATCAGATCATTGTAACCAGAATACCAATCAACATACTGCACATCACAGAAACTAGATTTTGTCACTGCAAACCCTCATCAACTATATATCAAAATATATACACTAATTTACAATACTAAACATGTGTGTGTACTCTCTTTTCATAAAACATACCCATGTACAGATCTTAAATCACTGAAACCTAAAAGCAAACCACTAAATCCTGAAAACTAAGCGATCGTCACTCTGTAACAAACACTGAATCATACACATATCTGACGCATCATTCTGAAATTATCATAGAACCATTATCAATCTTTAATCATGATCAACTAGTAGCTTCATCATTCTTCAATCAATCAATCCTTAATCAAAACATCATTATTAAGCCAAGGTCATCAAGTAAGACTTCATTGACAGACAATAAAAACATAGTAAGACTGATTAAATTGATCAAGCATCCTTTTCATCAAAACCCTGGTTTCTGTACGTGCTTTCCTAAAAGCATATGCACATGTATATGCACTTTTCAGGAAAGAAACCCACATATAGATCATGATATATACAAAACTTAGCATAACCACACTCACGTGTGTACGCACCTTTCAAGCTATACAACCTACGTACATATCTTTAATTTCTGACTCAGACCTTCGCTGCAACACAAAACTTCAAACATATCCAGATCTCAAAATACACAGAAAAATCATGTGTCATGACACTATCAACATAGATCAAATCACCTCATAATCAAGATTGTCATCTCATATCTATTGGATTTGTTCAATCATCAAATTCTCGAGTGCATAATTAGTTTTAGATAAAGAAAAACATCAAGAGTCCATTACATGCGTATTTGTTTCATATATAACTATTCATAAAATACTCATCACTTGCACCCCTTCTACCACTTTGATCTTCAACTCCTTATATATCTCTTCCCTTATCCAATACCACAGGTCAAAACCATACTTCAGCTAATGGTTTTCTTCGACGGGATTAAAACATTCGTTGTTGGGCTCAATACCACAAGGCAATACCATGGTGTGGAAACTGTGCGTGCCTTTGGTTCTTCATATCCGCGTGTGTACAAATATTTGATTCACAAAACTTGCATATACTCCACTTTTCTTCACCAAACCTAAGTGTGTACACTACTTTGCTTCATAGAACCTGTGTATACTTGACATTGTTTCACCAAACCTGCATATACTTCTTCAAACTTCATCTTTATCATATCTCTTTCTCTGAACTGTTATGCCTTTGATCAAACCCTCTGTCACATGTAAACACATCATGTTGACATCTTCATCAAGTAGGTTGTCATTCAAGGAAAACTCATCAAGTAGGTTTCCATCAAGAATAACACATCAGTCATAATGAAAACACTAGAAACCATTTATTATACATGTCAAATACATGTTCATGAATCTATCACATATCCACATAATGTTAGAAAAAATCAAGGTTAAGAAGACTCCTTGTATTCATGAAAGGCACTCATTCGTTTGGAATTGTGGTTTCCAAACATAGCCAAAGGAATTCTCACCCAATTCCTTTCTTTTAACTTTTACCTTGCTGCAACTGAGTCTTATTATGTACTATCACATCATCTAATTGTTAGTTATATAAACACATCAACTATTACGTTGTCACACTAATACAAATCATGTTGCCCTGAAACTGTTGACATATTTCAATCACACATTCCAAAGATCAAGACATCATATCTATTAATTTGAAATCAACCTTTACCAAGACTAATCAACCATGTCCTAATCAACTAATATTCATTATCCATAATACTACAACTAGCACCCACTTTCACTCAAGTACATATCAATTATGTTAGCACACATTGTGTTAGTACAACCATAACAAGATCATTCCATCATGCAATTTTATACACACATACTCATATCATGAAATTAATAAAACATTCAAACGACCCGTAAACATGCCATGTTATGTAACTAAATAGATGAAATAATCAATATCATACCTCAAGATATCTCAGGGTGGCTATCACATTTGCACAATCAATTTAGATTATTATGACACAATTCACAAGTATAACGACTCATACTTGAATATCATGGCCACAATCATCTGCATAAAACAATCTAGATTAACACAATATATATAACATCAAGATCTCAAACGAAATGAGCATACTCATCATGCATATGGCCACAATGCATACACCAACAAGTTACTATCTTTCACAACTAATTGCCACATGTGCATATAACCACACAAATTAACTAGCATCTATCATGCATGTAACCATAACAACAATAGAATGACAGGAATGCACATAAATCTCATGTGTATAAAAACTATTAACCAACATACCTACATACCCAACATACAAACCTATATGACAATTTGCTATTACCTCGAGGTCTAGTGCTACAATCTCACTCTGGTGATCTACATCTCCTACTCTATCTCATCCAACACATCTGCATCATAACATGCCAATAGAATCATAATGACACAAGACCACAACAATTAACATCAAAATGCATCTCTTACCAACTATACATGCATAACCACGACCATGAAAATGCATGCATAACAACATATAGACATTGACATGCATAACAAATGCATATACAACCGATATGAATTCATGAAAAACACATCCTAGCAACAACCTCATTAACTTATACATGAAAAAAAACTATAAAAATGACCATCACCATGCATACATAACAAGCACATATACATCCTTCATGCATGCATGACAAACATATTCTACCCATCAAGTCCAAGTGTCGAACCATGCTTTGATACCACTCTGTAATGCCCTCCTCCCACATTTACCCAAGTTAACCAGTCCACTGGGGTAAACATGTGAAGGGAGGCTTCTGTGATGTGATTCAAATCCTCATGTATATTTAAGGAAGTGGAACTAACAAAACAAAACCACTATGACCTTCCAAACACGCTACAAAACCTTGAGGAGCCAACCAACCCTTCTACGTGAGCAACCCCTAAGACAAATTGACATTTCACTGATATAGATCCTCAACCACTCCCATGACAATCCATGCATGTGACTAAGGCCTTTCAGTTGCTCCCATAACAAGGCATTCCAATGACCATTGACTTTTTTCATCTAGTTTTGAGCCAACAACCTTGGATTCCATGCCACTTTTTCAGGGCCAGGGCTCAAGCCACTGCTCAAAACTTCATGAAACTTTTAGAAATGATAAATAACAATGGAATAACGCTATGAATGGAATAATTGGTACATGTAATTTAACTACCCCTACTAGCCATGACAAACATTTCGTCAAACATGTCACAAATATGCAATTTACAAGTCATAACAACATATCTAAGCATAGGGGTCTCATACTTATATGAGATGTTGAAATTTGTAACTAGGTTTGGGCTTCATAAATGTATTTGAGATGTACCTATCAAAAAAATTAAGGAAATATTATTATTATAATTATTATGACTTAGTAAAGCATGGTTTTCATGCTTAGGTCATCATGTTTTAGGTCAAAGTCCCCATTGAGGATTTCTAGGATTTATTTTGAGTCATTAGAGTCATTGTCCATTAAAAGAGACCCTTCTTGGGCTTTCGAATCATGTAAAAAGAATTATTTTTGAGTCAAAAATGAATTTAGTCTCCTCCACACCAAGTTCACCTCAAGAAGATCAAATTGGCCTCAAGACAAGTAATTCGACCTCCCCGAAAGGCTATAAATACAAGGCAGTTTGAATTCATTTGAAGCATCTCAATCTCTCTCACATAGTTCAATCTTTGAAGTTGGAAGCTGGAAAAGTGTGAAGTTGGTAAGGGGCTAGAAAAGGTGCTGGAAAGAAGTGTGAGTTTTTGGAAGGAGATAGAAGACCTCAAGATCGAAATTTTGGGACAAATTTCTTTGAGTTATGACATTTATCAAGGGAGATAGAATTCTTCCAAGTCTGGTTGAAGGGTCTATTGCTACTACTACTGGGTCAAAGTTGTTGCTTATGATGCTAGGTCAAATTTTCTTTGAAAGGGTTATCACCTGCAAGAAGGATTGAGGGATGACTTGGTGTGGAGGGAGTCTTTGTTTGGGTCTTGAGTCTTGGATTATCTCGAGAAACTATTGAAGGAAAAATTATTGACTGGGTTATCCACTAGAGAGGGGTTTTTCTCTAGCTGTCCGCCTACATCTATTGTCCTTGTGCTAGTGTTTTGGTAATTTCTTGATGAACTAAAATATAAAAAAATAACATAAATACAAAAGAATCATAAGTAATTATATATATAAGAAAAATATTTCTACCTTTCTGATTTTCTAACATGGTATTAGAGCTAAGGTGAGGAAGGTAAAAGGTAGTGTTGAGTATCTACTAGAAGGGATGTAAAGGATTGATCTAGGGGTCATATAAGGAGATATTATAAGAGAATAAGCTCACTATATTCAAAGACAATGCCTAACACATTAAACAGTGAGAAAAAATTGGAAGGAGCATCAAACTACAGATCTTGGAAGAAAATAATTGACCTAATTCTTGAAAAGAACAAGGTCTTGGATGTGGCCAGAGGGAAGGTGAAGAAACCTACTGAAGAATCCAGTGATGTAGACAAGGTGAAGTATAGAGAATTAGAGATATTGGCTATTACTATGACGGTAGAAATGAAGGACAATCTTGTCCCATACATTTCCAATATAGACCATGCTCAAGAAATGTATGAACCATTGACAAAATTATTCACTATCAAGAACATTAGTCAAGTAGAAAGCTTGAAGAATGAGTTAAGGACTACAAATATGAAAAAGGGTGATGTTGTGGCTTCCTAATTCTCTATAAGGATATCAAGGATTAGAGATGAACTTAAATCCATATATGAGATAGTACCAGAGAAGGAGCTAGTAATCACTACACTATTGGGATTACCACCTACTTGGAGTTCTTTTTCTTCAGGCCTCAATAGTTGGAAAGAAGATCTCACCTTTGAACAATTATGGAATACTTGCACCCATGAATAAATGATAATTTCATTAGTTTCCAAGAACAAATAAGAAAAGGTGTCAAATGCATACTCTACCTCTCACGAGAGAGGGCACTCCAAGAATTCAAGAGGGCCAAGAAGGAAACTCGATATGTCCAAGATAGAATGATACCATGCCACAATATGGATCACTATAGAAGTGACTAACCTGACATACTGAAGAATAAGAAAAGAAGACAGGATCAAGCCAATGTAGCTAAAGAAGGATATCCAAAGAGGACTAAGCCTAAAGAACTGGATTTACGGGACTTACAACACTAAGTCCTTTGATTGAAGCTTTAGTTATTTTATTTTTTATTTCTAGTTTTTAGGTTTAACATATTTTAGAAAAAAAATTTTATTTGTTCTTAAGGTTATAGGTATCCCTCAAGCTTGGAGGGAGCCCTCATCAACCTCCAAATTTAATTATCTTATTACCATTCTCATTTTCATTTTTCCTTACTTATCTAGTTTTGTTTGCATTAAATACTAATCACATTTCTACTCTTACTTTCCTTGTTTAAGAAAACTTGTTGAAGACTCAAGGATGAAGGCATCACAAAACAAGCATTGGAATTACAAGGTTTGTTAATAAACAAGAGGTATGTTTTGAATTAAAAGTTTTTCTCTCTCCATATTCATTCTTGATAAACTATTACTAACATTTTTGTGTCTAGTTTTCTTGAATATTAAATATTCTTTATTGGGTGATTCTTCATTTGATAAGTGTACCCTCCTCATATATTTGATTATTCTTGTGCAACCCTAGAAAGGTTCATTGTGAAAACCCTAACTTAAGGGTATGTCAATAATAATGTGAGAAACCCTCACCTACTTAGGGATATTTTTGAAGTCAAAAGAAAATTCTTGATGCTTTGATGATGTCATGTATGGGGTTTTGACATGGTTAGGGAAACCCCAACTTGTTAGGTTTGAGTGGTAATGTCTGAAATCTTGAACCTTTGAATAATTGGTAATTTAGGGTTTTCTATGCTTTATATTGAAATCCTATATATTCAGGGTTTTATAGGGTGTATAAGCAAGACCCTTATAATTTCTTAGAAATTAAATCCATGACACGTGTGTTTGTCTGATCAAACCCTAGTCTAATCAAGCTTGTTATATATCTAACTCTTATTGATATTCGTGTACTTCGGTGTGACTAACACATGTTATGATATGCTTGTGCATGATGTTGGAATCCTAATTGTTGATGTTCATGAGTCATAGGGTTTGGAACTAAGCCCTAGCCGAAGATTGATTCTCTAGGATGATAATATTTGTGAATTCTAGGGTTTTGTAATTAAACCTTAGTATGAGTCCAAATATCTTATATATGATGATAATGTGATAATGTGAGATTTGTGTAAGACTGTTGAAATATGAATTCGAGTTATGATTGATGTTTGTTTAGAATAAGTTAAATCTAGGGTGTACAACAAATCCTAGTGGAAGCTAGTCATGTTGTTGATTGAGCTACGATTGGTTTTGATTGTTGAAATCTCATGTATGAAGTCTAAGGTTTGTATGAAATCCTAGTAGGAAGTCTAACATATGAATTCCGAAAGTTGTTAGACACATTGTAGATATGAATTGTTTTTAAGGATTTTTATATGATGAAGTTGGGTATGTCATACCTTTGGAAGAAACATTGAAACCCTAGATGTAATGAAAGTTATGATGAAATGCTCAAAGTCTTGATGAAGTAGTCTAGGGATTAGGACAAAAAAACCTAGCAACAAGTTAAAGAGTATGTGTCTCTTGTCTGTTGCTAAGTTTGGGTATATAATATAAAAGTTGAATGCGTCCATCATTTTAAATGGTTAACTTCATGCTTTTATATATTTGGTTGTACTTACTATCTAAAGTTGTTTAAGTACATAATATTCTAGATGGAGAAGATGGTCGTAAAGTAAATTTGATGAGATAAGCATGATGTGAATGATGATAGTCTTAATAAGTCTGATAAGAAGGATGGAAGTCATGATAGATTCTCCAATGTCATAGAAAATAAGTTGAGCCCTCTATTTTAAGAGGGAAATTTGATGAAAGGAATATCCCTAGTTGAGAGGGAGGTCATATCATAGTCATGATGGACACCTTGATAGAAGAAATTGGAGAATGTATTTTGAAGGGTTGTTGAGATAAGAAGAAACCAAATCTATTTGTAGAATATGTTGATGCATGGGAAGTAGTAAGTGAAGTTGCATGGTTAATGAATCTTCTGTCAAGATTCATTTGGAAAGCTCTAAGTCCTACTATGAGAAGTTGAGAAGCAACATCAAGTTGTTCGGAAGACCCTGAAGGTTTGTATCTAATTATGTACATTCGAGAGTTTGTTACTGATTAGGTTTGTGTTTGTATAGGTAAATCTCTCAAAAGTTTGATAACATGTTTTAACATGCTTAGAGTTGTCTATTAGTTTTATTAGAGAGATTTGTTCTTGATCTATTTGATCGGGGAGGAATTGTTACTGATTGGAGTAATCGAGCAATTAAGGCTTTGTGTGTGAAACATTGCATGGGAGGACATCTTGCCAACACTACATGTTAATGTCTACTTCCCGAAGTATGGAAGGTGGCATTGGTTATGAAGTTGTGACCTCATATGTGCACCTAGATCCATGAGTTGGTGGTTAGGAAGTAAGGCTCATATTACCTACAGAGGCTAAAACCTTTAGTCCATCTTAATCCCACTTGGAAGGATTCCCCTGGTTAGGAATCTAGTCCATAGCATTGTGGTGCCTAAACTGTTGGAGAAACTTGGATAGATTTCCCTGGTTAGGAATCTAGTCCATGGCATTGTGGTGCCTAAAATTCTTCATGTTTCATATGTTTTGAGATCTTCCTTGTACTTGTATTGATGAATACCTCCCTAGTTAAGAGGGAGTATTGAAATTTGTAACTAGGTTCGATCTTCATAAATATATTTGAGATGTACTTATCAAAAGAATGAAGAAATTATTATTATTATTATTAGTATGACTTATTCAAACATGGGTTTAATGTTTTTGTAATTGTGTTTTATGTCAAATTCGCCATTAAGGACTTCTAGGATTTATTTTGAGTCATTAGAGTCATTTTCCATTAAAATAGACCTTCTTGGGCTTTCGAATCATGTAAAAATAATTAATTTTGAGTCAAAAATGAATTTAGTCTCCTCCACACCAAGTCGGCCTCAAGACAAGTGATTCAACCTCCCTAGAATTCTATAAATACAAGGCAGTTCGAATTCATTTGAGGTTTCTCATTCTAGCTCACATAGTTTGATCTCTGACGTTGGAAGCTAGAAAAGTGCGAAGTTGGTAAAGGGCTAAAAAATGAGATGGAAAGAAGTGTGAGTTTATGGAAGGAGATAGAATACCTCAAGATCGAAATTTTGGGACAAATATCACTCAGTTCTAAGGTGTATCAAGAGATATCGAAGTCTTCCAAGTTTGGTTGAAGCTATTGTTGCTACTGTTACTAAGTCAAAGATGCCAATGGGTCAAAGTTGCCAATGGGTTAAAGCTTTTGTTGATGCTACTAGCTCGAAGTTGCTTTGAATGGGTTATCATATACAAGAAGGATTGAGGGCTGACTTTGTGTGGAGGGAGTTTTTGTCTGGGTCTAGAGTCTTGGATTATCTCAAGAAACTATTGAAGGAAGAATTGTTGACTGGGTTCTCCCCTAGAGAAGTGTTTTTCCCTAGCTGTCCAATTACATTTTTTGTCCTTATGTTATTTGTTTGGTAATTTCTTGGTGAACTAAAATATAAAATAAGAACATAAAGATAAAATAATCACAAGTAAATATCTATATAAGAAAATATTTATGCCTTTATGATTTTCTAACATGAGAATCGTTAAGAAGCACTGGTGTCTTATCACAATAGTTGTGATATCATCTATTAGGTCATCTATTCATTGTTCATTCATTTTCTAATCAAAGTATGATGATATCCATACATCAAGTTGTCATAAAATATCCTCATAACCAGGATATATTCAACAAAATTAACAAAGATATAACAACCTTAAAAACCACATATGAACAAGTATATTTACCCATCAATACAAGAGGAAAGGAGCTCTTATTAACATATGAAAAATGCGACCAGGTCTGGGACTTCCACGTATCACTTGACCATAGATGGGGCTAAACCAAATCTCTTTTTCATCCAATCACCCTCGTGCTATATTCCAAGCATGAATGTGGGATCTCATGAAACAAATCAAACAAAACAAAACCATGGCTTCTATAGGCCAAACCACTTGCACCCTCAACTAGTGATTCCACCTCACAGTCAGACATCACTAACCATCACTAGATTGGTCCCTACGCAAGTTGTCTAGGGCTCCAAAATTTTTTTTCTAACGAAGGCTTCTAGGGCTAGTAACTCAACCCATAGCTGTTGTCAGGCTTCTGAAGTGTTTTTCCAACTAGGGCTTCCAAGACTAGTAACTCAACCCACCAAGGGCTTCCAAAGTGTTTGTCCAACCAAGGCTTCTAGGACTAGTAACTCAACCCATGTTGTTACAAGGCTTCCAAAGCGTTTTTCCTACCAAGGCTTCTAGGAACAAATAACTCAACCCACAACCAAAGGAACATGAGAACCAACCAGAAAAAAAAGGAAAGACACCCACAACACCATGGCTATCCAAGAAATGGCAAGGATAGATAAATCCATCATCAATCTAGGAAATCCTCCATGCCAATGATAGATCATGACCAAGAAACCACATGCATGTCCCATGTATGCCAAAACTAGCTAGTAAATCAAACATGCAACTTGGTACCTGCAAGAAAAACCCATTGTAATTGTCGATCTTGATGTCCTCTTGCACTTTCCTGCTCTTCCTTTGCCTTATTTCTCAAAATCCCAAGTATTCGACACTCTTCCAAGAGTGCTCCAAGAAAACTCTAAGTGTACAAGAGTATGAGAGAGAGAATGGAAGAGAGAGAGAGATCTCCACCCAAAACCTGTAAAAAAAGCTACCAACTAATCGTCATAAGCCTTTTTATCAATGAGGCCTTTATTTTCCATTATTTTTTCTTCATTTTTCTCCTCATTTTCAAAGCCTTTGTCATTGCCTTTTCAAATTTTCCCATAGCCATATTATGCCAAATGAACAGCCACTAGGATGTCTTGCCCAACATTTAGCTCGGAATACATTTCCCATGTCCTTGGTCTTATTTTTCCTTTATTAACTTTATTACATGGATTTTTGACCAGGGTTGTTACAATATGTACATGTTGTATATGAAGTGTTGTGTACATGTGATGTGGTGTACACGTTGTACATATGGTGTTATGTATATATGGTGTTGTGTACATGTTATACATGTGGTGTTGTGTACATTTGATGTCGTGTACATGTTGTACATATGGTGTTGTGTGCATGTGGTGTTGTGTGTATGTTATACATGCGGTGTTGTGGACATGTTCTGCAGGTGGTGTTATGTATGCATTGTGCAAGTGGTGTTGTGTACATGTGATGTTGTGTACATGTTGTGTAGGTGGTGCTATGTTTTGAATGACTAAGGTTAAGCCTTGTAATATTGTACATACTTTTACTTTCTCCAAATGTTTTCCATATTAAAAAATTAAAAAATGTAAAGAGGGTATGTCCTAAAAGAATAATCGAAGGACAAAAAAGAACGAGAAAAAGTCAAAAAAGGAAAATATATGAACCCCAAAAAATGAAAAGAGACCATGAAATTGAGCAAGTCTAAATGCCACTACTATTTACTTTTATGCATAATAATGAATGTGTGCAACTTGGTATTCATACCACAATCCATGGTAATCAATCTGTTTAATCTTGATTATATCATGCTTTGAATTTTACGTTTATAGTTAGAGAATAAAATCTAACCAAACAGTTTAATCATGGCAGATCATTAGATAGGTGGAGAAAATAAAAGGAGCTCATCAGTTTAATCCAAGACCTTGGATGATAAAAGGTTAGAAATAGATAGTTTGGTTTATTAAAGAAAAGACAAAATAAGGGTTTGCTAGCCTAAATGCACCCAAATAAATGAGGAAAAAATGTTAGGGTAAGAAATGGGTAAGTAGAAGAAAGGTTGTTGAAGTATAAAGTTAATTGGATCAAAATACATGCATCATGCTTACACTCATATTTCAATATGTATGATCAACTATGAAAGCAAAATCAAAGATTTGCAAGATTAATGTGATTAACTCCCCTCATTCATTTTTCCCCTTTACTTACTAATTTCCTATCCACGAGTATATTCTAGTTCTTTAAATCCTACAAGTCAAGGAGGCTCAGAGCATTTCTATGACTTTTGGAGAGACCAAACCCTCGACTTAATGATTTAAGGACATCAACTGCTAGAATCCCCTTCATGAAATCCATTCCCCCTTCATTTCCCTAATAAAACCCCCTTTTCCTATGGTTAAAATATTTTGCCTAGGAAAAGTAAAAACAACTCCATGTAAATCCCTTTTTCACCCAAAAACCCAAGAAAACCTTGTATTCTAAGTATTGAACATATGTGCACAAAAAATTACATTTTACCTTTTTACTTAAGGAAAAACCCACTCCACCATATTTCATATTAATTATTAACTTTATTATATAACTCCCCAATGAAACCCTTTTCTCGAGTATTAACTAAATCCTTATGTAAATGACCCAACCCCTAGTTTTAATAGAAACTAATACTTTTGCCCCATATCCTGACAAAACCCAATTAATTTACCAAATCTCAGTAAACTTAAGTTAATCTCATCGTTAAGTTCCACTTGATCCCCTAACCTCATGATTAACCCCACGTTAATCACAAACCATCGTGATTAAGGCCCCTAGGCCCCCCAAACTCACATTTATTTCCTTCGTGCAAGTTTGTCACCTGACTATCGTTAGATCAACTCCCTGTTCATCCAATGGTCCACATCCATATTGGCCATGCCCGATGGACGAATGTTACTCACCTGATAAAGTGGTTTTTCCCCACCCCTCCTTTGTCAAGCTCTAGACTATATCAGGTGACCCCTCCCGAAAAATGCCTTTGCCTCATAAGTAGTGCAATGGCTTGGGAAACTGCCTCGTCGCTCAATCCGCCAAACCAACTACAGTTCATTTGAAATCACCGCCAAAAAATAATCGTTGCTCCATAAAAAGGCAGAGAACCCCTTTTTCACACTTTTTTGCTCATTTTATCTGTGAACCAATATGATTCCTGCAAATGTCGAAATCACCATTTGAACTACAAATTCACCCCGGAAGAAAGTTGCAGAGACCCTAGTCGACCTCTCAGTCCATACCAGAATCATTAGGACCTATGCAGCTACTTTGAGCTCCAAAATTTTCACCTAATTCCAGGTATTTCACCATAAAATACCACTCGCCCTTTCAAATTCAGAAATGGTCAGCCTTGTACATTGTTTCAATTAAGTAAAATTAATTGAATAAATACTTTGAATTTAAAAACCCGCAGCTGAACCCTCTGAAAAATCCCAGTTCCCGTGAGAAACTTATGAATAAACCTATAAATCCAAATTTAAATCCACAAGAACTAAATTATGGCTGTCCCTTTGCCCTGGACATTAGACCTATCACAACCCCCCATTTAGACCTCAACTAGCTTCCCTTGGCTGACAGGGATTTCCAAATTAAGGATACATCTACCGAGGACCTCCTTCTTAAAATCCATTGTTTAAGTAGGGACATATACTTAAACCATGTTGAACATATTGCCCTTTGGGAGTCAAATTTTCTCAAATACCAGTTCCCACAGGTACATGCTTTACCTGAAATTATCCACCAGTGCCATGCCTATCACATTCCCAGCCCAAGAGCTATCATGTCCCCTGACCAGAATATTCTATTCACCATTACAGCTGATTCCATAAACGAAATTCTGCAACTCCAACCAGGACCAAACCTAAATCCACTATCAATTGGAGATTTGTTAGACCAATATTCCAAGTTAAGTCCCTGTCGACTGGCCCAATTGTTCGAAGATTTCGTTGTTGAAGAGCATTACATTCCTAAAATCCTCCCCCACACCCCACATATATTTATGCCATGTTCTCTAAAAGGGGCAAACGAATCATCACCATGATATCATTTGTCCTAGGCTGCTCTACTGATGAATTTTTTGATGAACTTGTCCTGGCCTTCATGTCAATCTATGCCCTAGGATAGCCTCCTGCTATTTTGTACAATTATGTTAAGTTCATAGCTGAGAGAATGCATGAATAGTTCACCAGGATGCACAATGAAAGAGTGTTCAAATACTCATTTTTCCTCTACCATATGTTCTTATATTATCAACCAGACAGATTTCCTTTTCCCCTCCAGAAGCTGGATACCAAAGGCTAGCCCATGTCTGTCATTTTTTGGACCCAATTGTTCCATAAGTTTGAGTCACCATATACCAATTCAGATTTCATAGATTCTTTTATTCATCTATTTATGACTATGCTGAAAGGAAGCCCTCCACCCAGGATAAGTCCAGAGATCAAAATGGTCCTTCAGTTTTCTAAACAAAGAAAAGTGTGAGATTGGTGCCTTTACCAAAACCACACAGAGATAGGAATTTATGGTTGCCAACTTGCACCATATAAACTACCCAAATACCTTCCCATGAGGTTATTTTCTCTAGAGTACTATAGACAAATAATGAACTCTAATGAGATAAATTTTGTCTTAGCCAAGAAAAGATCATAATTCAAAGTAAAAAATCAGTTAGGCCCCTTCATCTGCAAATCTAGAGAGGCAGGGAAGGAGGCAGACCAAATTTTGTAGCAAATGAAGTTCCAAAAGAGTTTCATGTGGAGGTATGACCCTCAAGAATTTATGACCAAATTGAGAAAGAAGGCTAAGTTGGGACCTTATATTCACCAGCCCATTCCAGAGATAAAAAGATATGAAAATCAATTTGAGTGGGTGGAAAACACTCTTGTAGATAGAGACAATACACAGGTAGATGTAGAGAATGCCTTATGTGACTTAGAAAGGCAGATTGATGAGAGCTCATTTCTGCAGGTACTTGAATAGCAAGAGCCATCCATGAGCACCCTTCCTATCATGCAGACTCCTCAGAATGAGGAAAAGAACCCCAAAAGGACCAGGGAGGAACCCTCAAGTTCAGGAATGGGCACATCAAATATACAGTATGGGACCAATCAGAGAAAAAGACCTAGGCTAAATCCTATTTCAGAGTAGGAAGACACAAAAGGCTTAGTAGAAATAACTAATACTGAGCTGGACTAAATTAAAGGCACAACTCTATATGAGGAAACACAGGGTCCATCTACATCACAGATCCAGATCTTGGAAAGACAACTAAGTGTAGAATTATCCTCATTTAGTAGGCCTACTGATAAGGATAAGGATATAAAATATAGATATAAATAAATCAAGATGAGAAATGAAAAACTAGAGGCCAAAAATTATGCTCAGTATCTCAAACTTACACCTACCAATCAGACAATGTTGATGTCATCTTTTGACATCAAGGAGGGAAAATTACAGATGTCCTTCATAAAACCAACTTCACAATAGCCAAGGACATCAAAAAATTACAAAATAATTGATTTTGAAATGATGGCAAGGGATATTCATCCCATAGACCAAATTGAATTACACAAATAGGCTAGAGAGATGATATACTCCACCCTCACAAGCAAAGCCATAGCTGTCCATTACCTGCAGAATTCATTGAGCAATATCTCAACTCAATATCAATTAGAGAATGCCTCCTCACAGGCCAAGGATACTAGAACCAAGTCTTTGGAAGACTTAGTGATTGAATTGGGACATGATCCCAAATATATTAAAGCCACACAGTAGTTGATTAAGAGAGAAAATGATGGCATTGCTGCACTGAAAAAACAATTGAAGAGACCTTAGTTGCAACATCCCCAAACACAGGAGGTCTTAGAGATCCAAAACAGACAAGAAGAGTTGATGGAATTGATCCTAAAACTTAATGATCAGTTAAGGAGATATAGAAATAATTAAAAACTTTAATTCAATTGAAGCAAAGTGATATTGCCACAACATCTGCAAATGTCATCCCAACGATCTCAACAATAGTCCCTTCAACACTGGCAACCTCATTGGCTCCCATAGCTCCCAAGCTTACAACACAACTAATTTAAACAGAGTCTACATCAGGAGCAGGTGCATCAAGAGAGAAAGTAGCAGAGTTGGTCAGATCCATAGAGAAAATGTCTATTTAGGCTATAGAAATGAACAAACTGAAAGAAAAGGGAACGAGCTTGGAAACAGATTGCAAGCTTGCCAAAATCATGCACAAGGAAGAAGTGTAGAAAGATGTCAGAATGAATGAAAGATTAAAGGCCATGGAGAAAGATCTAACACTAAAGGAACCCCTTGGGCAAGCCAAGGAACTATTCAATATCATTGACTCTATTAATGATATTTGGCCATCCATTCAAGTGATTTTGAACAGATAGACCTGATAAAGATAGCTACAGAAGTTATCCAAAAAGTCAAGGAATAACTAGGAGACATGCCTGAAGATGCAAATAGACTTATCCACTTCCTCAACAGTAAAAACAAATATGAACTTTAGGAATTGGATATAGAGGATAGGATAGAAACAATTTTGGAGGTAAGAAAGGTCCTTTCCAAGAGAAACTTAATGCTAAACTTGGAGGACAAGTGTCAAAATATGCAGGTAGCAATTGATAGATTTATGACCAGGTTTCAAATTTTGAGAGAGAAAGGGCTACCCAGTCCCTTGGTCATAAATGAAAATCTCATGACACAACAGGATTATGACAACAAAATCAAATAGCTAGCTAAATAACAGGCCAGTACATCATCAATGAAGGCATTGCCAACAGGTAAAGTTCTTTACCAGACAATTGAAAACTTGTTTTGCCTTCAGCATGAGTTGAAACACCTATTCATCACTAGGCCTACTTTTGCTAAGTATATCGAGGCAGATGAGATATATAGAAGATTGTTGAAAATCATGTTACCTGATGCTGAATTATGGGAAAAATTGACTGATTTACTATAGTAAAATGTAGTAAAAAGGTTAATGTACAATTAGCAGGGTAAAAGGTAAAGGTAGGTCAACATGGTTAAAGAGTATCAGTGCCAAAGTGTATCAGATGAAAGCCAAAAGTAACTAAGGCCTTCAGCGTACAAGTTCAAACATCAAAGAGCATAAAGGGCTACAAACCAAACTATAAAGGCCAGCAACACCACAATAAAAGGGACAACATGAAAGTAGTTCAATAGCTGTCTCTATCTTCTTGCAAGAAGATATCTGTATTTTGTAGAATAAATCTCAAGTTAGTTTGAGATACTTTGTAATAATTTTTGTATAAATACTTCACAAATCGAAGCATGTAGGGTGGATTCTTAGACATTTCTATAGACTTCTTGATCAAAAGGCTGTAAAGCTATTGTATCAATGAGTGGGCCAACAAGATGGATTGATGAATAAAGACAAGATATTTCACAGGATTCATGTGTAGAGTGAAGTGCTGACAAGTATTTTCTCATGTTGTTGTTATATTTCTTAAATTTTGTCCACAATCTTTAATGTATATTTGAATCTGAATGCTATAACTGGAATATTATCTCAGAATTGGGTTAATTACACTCTGTTTTAATAGTTAGGCATATAAATGATTTCTACTAATATATAAGTTAAGGAATTCCTAATTTCTCCTTAGTTTAGGTTTTCTCTTTATAATCTATAGCAAAGGATTCTTAATTGCCCTTTGTTTTTGATTACCATCTTTTCCTTGTTTAAGTCCTAGTCTAAGAATTCTCGATTGCTCTCTCACCCTCATTCAAACCATTTCATCTTCCTGTTCCAAAGACCTAGACTTTACTCTGCTAGCTTGCCCTTTGAAGACTCTCTTTAGTGAGTTGATCTAGTTATGCTACCCTTCTGTTGACTCCATAGCCCAATTGTCTAAATACATTATTCTATCCATTTGTTTTAAGGATCCCACCATCCAATCATCAATACAAATCAAAACCCCCTGAACATTTAGAACTAGCCTAAAATATCAGAAAACAAAGCTAAATCATATACAGAGAGCCCTCTCTGAGCCATAGGTTAGTTAGAGCCTATGCTTAAAAGTTGGTTTGTCACTACCTCAGTCATTTCTTTCTTCGAATAACTTCTACAGAAAATTCTAAGTGATAACATAGTGGCGACTCCACTGGGCACATCGAATCCTCAGTCCTAATAAAGCTTTAATAAAATTCTAAATCTTCATTCTAAGCCTCTTAAAGTCATTTGTTAGAAGTTATCTTGAAAAAAACCTCTCAAAAACAATTCAAATTTTTTGAAATTCTGGCTTATAGGAAGACTCATTTTACTAGGGTTAATCCAGATCCAAACCCTACCCCAGTAATTGATAATCCTAACCTAATTTCAAGAAAATCCAAAAAAGAAGAAAGTTCAGTTAGCCAAATACCATTAGTTAAAGCTAATTCATGTCTTGATGAGTGGTTATTTCTAGAAGAACTCCCCTTTGATGTGCCATTTGAACATTCATTATTTAGAACAAAATCCAAAAATGCACTGAGTGAAACTATTCTACATCTTGATTTTATTGCAGACCTTGAAGTTCAACATGCCAACACATCCATTGATGAATACATTCTGAAATCTCCACAATCATCCATTACTACTGCCACAACCCCTAAGCTTTCTAGACAATCATCCATTACTTTGAGTTCACCATTGTTCCCTTCAACTTCATCAATAATACCTTCTGAAGTCCATTCTTCACCACCATTTATACCTGTTCTCCCTCACCAACCTATCATTACCCATTCATCACCTACTAGTCCTGGTCCTTCATCCACTACTGCATCATCTCCAAGTACCTCAACCCCACATCTTAGCCCCTCCCAGCTTAGAGCCATGGCAAATAGATATTCTCCTCTTGTTTTACCTGCCCAACTTGGTGATATGCCAACAGACTACCAAACAAAATTGTTCAATTTGATGGCACAAGACATTACACTACACAACAACATGTCAACAAGATAACATATTACTTTGTGTTGCACGAGATTGACACAGATAATGTTCAAATGAGACTCTTTGCCCAATCTTTAGCTGGTGATGTTAGGAAATGGTTTAGAGCATTGCCTGCTAATAGTATTGATAGTTTAGATGCATTTCACCATCAATTTTTGAACAAATGGGAAAAGAAAAATAATCCCCTACAAATCCTTTCAGAATATGAGAATATTAGAAGAGGACCTAACAAAATTGTTCAAGATTACTGCACTAGATTCAATAATATATATAATGCCATCCTAGTTAATCTTAGACCCCCACCTGACTTAGCATTAATAAAGTTCCCTGATGGTTTTGACACAGATATGGCATACCAACTTAGGGAAAGAAAACCCCAACATTAGAAGAAATGTAAAGTGTAGCTGTTAGTGTTGAAGCTAATTTGTTAGCTAAAAGGGCTAGAATTAGAAATGAAAAAGGAGGAACTACTAAGGATGAAACTTCACCATCTGACATCAAAATAGATATTTTAGCCAAAGGTATGGAAATAATAATGGATATAATATAGAACATAGAAAGGAAACTCCAATGGGATAACCAACAAGCAACTCCAGTTAGAAACACGAATTTTAGAAAAAACCAAAACCAAAACAATGGGAAAAATGGACTGATCAGAATATTAGGCCTCCTTTTCAAGAGAATTATGCAGAGACATCCCATCCAGAAGATCCAGAACAAGATACACAAATTAACCTAATGGGATTAAATGATGAGGACGCTATTTTTCTAACCCAAGATGAGTAGGAACTACATATGCTGCAGCAAGTACATATATAGACTGGAGAATCATTTGATTACAAACAGGGACATGATTCTGCCATTTTTGAAAAACATAAATAGTATAATCTAAGAAGAAAAAAGAATGTTGATGTCCCTAACCAAACCAAGAAAACAGTACAAAGTCAACCTAAGAAAATAAAAGAAGCCCCTGTTTCAAAGATCGTCCAAATTCTCCCTAGATAGAACACAAATTCTTCTGGCCCCACAATTGTAGATATAACCTCTGATAAACCTTTTGTTGATCCACCATCCACTTCAATTCCACCTAAGGAACCAGTGGACAAAGCTCAAAACATCAGTTTTGAAACTTTTTCTAAGGAGGTCCCCAATAAAGGAAAAGAAGACAAGCCTACTCAAGTCCCTGCTGCAAAAATTCAAAACAAAGATAGAAAAGCTAAATATTTCAGTTCCTTTAATAGAACTAATCAAGAATGAAACTTACAAATCACAGATAAACCATACCTTAAACATTACTGAAAATTAGGATTTTGTTAGCTTGTTTGATGACTAGCTAGAACTCATTTTTGGTCCAGATGTTAATGGCAAACCATTAGAAGGAGGAGTTCCACCTTTTTATATCAGCCTTAGTATCCATGATAAAATTCTACACAATGCAATGTTGGATTCTGGGGCCTCTCACAACTTAATGCCCAAATTAGTGATGGAGAAATTAAACCTAGATATTACAAGGCCTTACAAAGACTTATTTTCATTTGTCTCCAGTCAGGTATAGTGTCTAGGATTGATTAAAGACCTGTGTGTCACTTTAGTCCAATATCCTGCCAAAAGCATCCTTATGGATATTGTAGTAGCTGACATCCCACCAAAGTATGGCATGCTGTTATCCAGATCATGGGGAGCCAAACTTCAGGGATCTTTACAACTAGATATGTCATATGCAACAATCTCTATTTTTTTACAACCTAAGAAACTATACCGAGAAACCTTAATGAAATATATGGTAAGTAGCCAGGACCGACCTCAAAACTTTCCCATCTACTCCATACACTCAGATATCAATTCTTTTATCTTGTATAATGCTAATCAAACACAAGATGTTTTTTTTAGACAATACTAATGCAAAACCAAAAGAAATTGCAGTTTCTACACAAAATAAAACTAACCAAACTACAAAACTTTTCAATGAACAAGATGGTCAAATTGTTGTAAATGATGAAACATTTGTTGCACCAGATAGTGAAAATTATGGTCATGAGATATTACGGCATCTAGAATTTTATGGGTCAGTCAATAAGTTAGGAGAAGGAGCAAGAATGTGGGTATATAATTTGGAAGATAATCACTCAAAAGGCCATGCATATAGATTGAAATTTAAATGTACCAATAATATGGCTAAGTATGAAGCATTAATTTTAGGTCTTAATTTAGTTAGGAATTTAGGAGCTAAAAGAGTTTTTGTCATGGGAGACTCTGAACTAATTATAAAACAAATTAACGTTGTATATATGACAAATGACCCTAGATTAAGTTATTATAGAGGAACTATCGTAGAAATACTTAATACTTTCCTAGAAACAAAGCTTGAAGTAATTCGTAGAAAACACAATATGCAAGCCCATAGTTTAGAAATGTTTGCTAGCACTTGCAAATTACCCTTCCAACCTAACCATCAATACACTACTGAATTTAGGTACAAACTTGCAATTCCAGATAATTTGAAGAATTGGCAAATATTTTCTAATGACAAATAGATAAATAACTTTTTACTTTCAAAAGAAGAGTTTGTAAATAACAATATAGACACTGATACATCCATATATCCTGAAACTAAGAATGAGATAGAAATAAATGAGATAGAAGGTGATGAACTAGATATACTCAACCGAACTAAATTTACTAAACGAGAAGTAGATAGCTTAGAGAAAATTGAGATTGATGAAATAACCATTGAAGAAATCGAAGTAATTAATCTCAAAGATAACTTCTTACCAAAGGGATTAACCCCTCTGGAAGATTTATTTGATTCAAATGATGTTCCTAGGAAACCTAAAATGGAGCCATTAATGTCTAATATAGAGCAATGTAATATAGGCACCAATGAAAATCCTAAACTGATCAAACTTTCAAAATCATTACCTCCAACTGAAAAAGTAAAATACATTGAGTTGTTGAAATAACTTCAGGATGTCTTTGCTTGGAGTTATGAGGACCTCAATTCCTATGACACCAACATCATCCAACACACAATTCCCATTAAGGAAAATCAAAATCCTTTCAAACAAAAACTTAGAAGGATCAATCTTGTCTTATTACCTGCAATTGAAAAAGAAATTCAGAGGATGTATGATGCCAAAATAATTGCACCAATCAAATTTTCTAATTGGTTCTCAAACTTGGTGCCAACTAGAAAGAAAACTGGTGAGATCAGATTCTGTGTGGATCTCAGAAACCTCAACAAAGTGTCAGTGAAAGACAATTACCCTCTCCCCAAAATTGACCACATTTTACAGAGAGTAGTTGGATCAACCAGAATCTCATTATTGGATGGGTTTTCTAGTTACAATGAAATCTTGGTTCATCTTGATGACCAACCCAAAACTGCCTTTACTACTCCTTGGGACACATTTATGTATGTGAAAATGCCTTTTGGGCTAATGAATGTAGGAGCCACTTTCTAGAGGGCTATGGATATACTATTTGCAAAAGAAATTCATGATTTCTTGTGATATATCTAGTTGATATTATTGTATTTTCAAAATCTGAAAATCGACATTTGGATCATCTAAGACTAATTTTTATTAAATGCAAGAAATTTGGAATCTCCTTGAACCCAAAAAATTCCTTGTTTGGGTTAGAAGAAGGAAAGTTGTTGGGCCACATAATTTCAAAAGATGGTATAAGAATAGACCCTCTGATATTAGAAACCATCCTACAAATACAACACCCTAGGAACATTAGAGAGTTACAAGCTATTTTAGGAAATATTAATTTTCTTAGAAGATTTATATTTGATCTGGTAGAATTAATTAGGTCACTAAACAACATGTTGAAAAAAGATTCCACCATAAAATGGACTGTTGAGGCTAAAAAATCCTTTGAAGACATTAAACTAGCCTTGACTAAAACACCCGTGTTAATCAATCCTAAATTTGACAAAGATTTCATCTTGTTTTCCTTTGCTTCTGAGCACACAATTGTTGTAGTTCTATCGTAGAAAAATGACCAGGGCTATGAACAACCCATTTCTTTCTTCAGAAAAGCCCTGAGATATATGCCCCCTTGAAATACAATATAATGGAAAAACAAGCATTGGCTTTAGTCAAAGCCATTAAGGACTTTAGGGTATAGATCTTATATTCTCATATAGTAGCCTATGTTCCAAATTCAGTAGTCAAAGACATCCTAACTCAGAATGGTCCTGATAGAAAGAGGGGAAAGTGTATTGCTACAATTTTAGAGTATGATATAGAAATCAAACCTACTAAGTTAATCAAGGGCCAAGGTTTAGCCAAGCTCATGGATGAATCGAACTGTCAGGCCTTGGATATAAACTTTATTGGAGCAATAGATAATGAAGAGGAGATGGCGACTCCACTAATCAGCTAGGCCTTTATTGAATCACCTTCGTATGCTGATATTATTTATGTTTTATTGAACTTACAAGCTCCTCCTAAATTATCTAGGATTAAAGGCAGGTTTTTGAAGATGAAATCCTTGAAATTTTCTATATTAGACAATGCTCTGTTTTCAAGAGATCATGAAGGTATTCTTCTCAATTGCTTGTTAAAAGAGGAATCTGATAAAGTTTTGCAAGAGTTTCATGCAGGTGACTATGGAGGAAACTTTTACTAGAAGATCACTGCAGATAAAATCCTTAGAGTTGATTTCTACTGGCCTACCATGTTTGCTAATGTCAAAAAATATGTGACCTCCTATCACAAATGTCAAATTTTTAAGGGGAAGAAAAGGATTTTAACTTTATCCCTCAAGCCAATCTCTGCTGAAATACCTTTTCAACAATGGGGTTTAGACTTCATTGGTGAAATTCACCCACCCTCCTCTGCCCAGCACAAATGGATCCTCATAGCCACAGAATACTTCATGAAATGGATAGAGGCCATACCTTCAAGGAAAGCCACAAACACTGTTATCATAACCTTCCTTGAAACCAATATTCTATCAACATTTTTATGTCCAACTAAGCTCATTACTGATAATGTAATAGCCTTTAAATCCAAGAGAATGACAGATTTCTGCAATAAGTATCATATCACCCTGGGCCATTCGACAACCTATTACCCTTAAGGTAATGGATTGGTAGAATCATTAAACAAAATCTTGGTAAACATCATCAAGAATTTACTAGAGGACAATAAGAAAACTTGGAATAAAAAGCTAGTCAATACCTTATGGGCAGATAGATTGACTACTAAGAAATCAATTGGTACTTCTCCCTATCAAATAGTTTATGGGATGAAAGTTGTCTTTCCATCCTCTTTTGGAGTACAAGTAATGAAGATACTTCAAGAATTGTAGGTTGAACCAAATAGTATCTAAATAAGAATCAACCAAACTATTCATCTATAACAAACCAGAGAAGAGGTCTATATCAGGTCTTAAGTTATGCAGGAAAGGGTTTAAAAGATTTTTGATAAGAGAACCAAGGCTGAAGATTTCTACCTTGGAGACAAGGTGCTCAAGTGGGATTCAAGGAGAGAAGACAAAGGTAAACATGTGAAATTTACTTTCCTATGGAAAGGTCCCTATGTCATTTATGCTTACGGAGGAAATAATGCTTTCTTCGTGAGAGAGATTGATGGTACAGATGCAGAAGGTGGGCCACTAAATGGTCGAATGCTAAAACACTACTTTGAACCTAGTTACTAATTTTCATTTCCCATTTGTACATATTCTATTTTCAAAAGTCTAGCTTGGATTAGATGGTGATTTTTGAAGATGAAGCCCAAAGAGAAGGCCCTATGCTTTGAAAGATTTACTGTCATAAGTATCAATAATGCAAATGCATAGAAGAACACTTTGCAAGGTAACACCAACAACAATTCAAAGGCCACTAATCTTTAAAGTTCTTGAAATTTCACTAGAAAATACCATCCCCAAGTGGAGCCACTGTTAGGTTCCTATACCAATAGGAGTCATAATTTTGAATGACTAAGGTTAAGCCCTGTAATATTGTACATACCTTTGCTTTCTGCAAATGTTTTCCATATTAAAAAATTAAAAAATCTAAAGAGGGTATGTCCTAAAAGAATAATCAAAGGACAAAAAAGAATGAGAAGAGGTCAAAAAGTGAAAATATATGAACCCCAAAAAATGAAAAGAGACCATGAAAGTGAGCAAGTATAAATGCCACTACTATTTACTTTTATGCATAATAATGATTGTGTGCAGCTTGTTATTCATGCCACAGTCCATGGTAATCAAACTGTTTAATCTTGATTATATCATTCTTTGAATTTATGTTTATAGTTAGAGAATAAAATCTGACCAAACAGTCTAATCTTGGTAGATCATTAGATAGGTAGAGAAAATAAAAGGAGCTCATGAGTTTAATCTGAGCCCTTGGATGATATAAGGTTAGAAATAGATAGTATGGTTTATTAAAGAAAAGACAAAATGAGGGTTTTCTAGCCTAAATGCACCCAAATAAATCAAGAAAAAATGTTAGGGTAAGAAATGGGTAAGTAGAAGAAAGGTTGCTGAAGTATAAAGTTAATTGGATCAAAATACATGCATCATGCTTACACTCATATTTCAATATGTATGATCAACTGTGATAGAAAAAACAAAGGTTTGCAAGATTAATGTGATTAACTCCCCTAATTTATTTTTCCCCTTTACTTACTAATTTTCTATCCACGAGTATGTTCTAGTACTTTAAATCCTACAGGTCAAAGAGGCTCAGAGCATTTATCTGACTTTTTGAGGGATCGAACCCTCATCTTAATTACTTAAGGACTTCAAGTGCTAGAATCCACTTCATAAAATCGATTCCCCTTTCATTGCCCTAATAAAGCCCCCTTTTTCTATGGTTAAACTCTTTTGCCTAGGAAAAGTAAAAACAACTCTATGTAAATCTCTTTTCACCCAAAAACCCACAAAAAACCTTTTATCCTAAGTATTGAGTGCATGTGCGCAAAAAATTACATTTTACCTTTTTACTTAAGGAAGAAACCACTTCGCCATATTTCATATTAATTATTAACTTTATTATATAACTCCCCAATGAAACCCTTTTCCCGAATATTAACTAAATCCTTATGTAAATACCCCAACCACTAGTTTTAATAGAAACTAATATATTTGCCCCATATCTCAACAAAACCCACTTAATTTACCAAATCTTGGTAAACTTAAGTTAATCCCATCATTACATTCCACCCGATCCCCTAACCTTGTGATTAACCCCATGTCAATCACAAACCGTCGTGTTTAAGGCCCCTACCCCCCCCCATTCATTTCCTCCATGCAAGTTTGTCGCCCGAATATCATTAGATCAACTCCCCGCTCATCCAACGATCCACAGTGATATCGGTCGCGCCCAATGGACGAACATTACCCACCCGATTAAGTGGTTTTTCCTGACCCCTCCTTTGCTACGTGTCAAGCTCTAGACTATATCGGGTGACCCCTCCTAAAAACCGCCTTCGCCTCATAAGTGGTGCGATGGCCTGGGAAATCACCTCCCCGCTCAACCCACCAAACCACCTACTGTTCATTTGAAATCTCTCGCCAAAAAATAACTATTGCTCCATAAAAAGGCAGAGACACCCTTTTTCACCCTTTTTCACTCATTTTCTCTGTGAACCAGTATGATTCCCGCAAATGCTGAAATCATCATTTGAACTCTGAATTCACCCTGGAAGAAAGTTGCAGAGACCCCAGTCGACCTCTCAGTCCATACCAGACTCATTCAGACCTCTGCAGCTACTTTGAACTCCAAAATTTGCATATTTTTCACCCAATTCCAGGTATTTCACCACAAAATTCCACTCACCCTTTCAAATTCGTAAATGCTCGGCCTTGTACAGTGTTTCAATTAAGTAAAATTAATTGAATAAATGATTTAAATTTAAAAACCCACAATCGAACCCTCTGAAAAATCCCAGTTCCCGTGAGAAACTTCTGAATAAACCTGTAAAGCCAAATTTAAATCCACAAGAACTAAATTATGGCTGCTCCTGTTGCCCTGGATGTTAGACCTGTCACAACTCCCCATTTAAACCTCGACCACCTTCCCTTGGCTGACAGGGATTTCCCAATTAAGGATACATCTACTTAGGACCTCTTACTTAAAATCCATTGTTTAAGTAGAGACAGATACCTCAACCATGCTGATGATATTGGCCTTTTGGAATCAAATTTGCCCAAATACTAGTTCCTACAGGTACATGTTTTCCCTAAAATTGTCCACCAGTGCCATGACTATTACATTCCCATACTGAGAGGTATTATGTCCCTTGACCAAAATATTTTATTCACCATTCAGTTGATTCCATAAATGAAATGTTGTAACTCCAACCGGGACAAAACCTGACTCCACTATCAATTGGAGATTTGTTAGACCAATATTCCAAGTTAGGTCCCTTTAGACTGGCCCAATTGTTCCAAGATTTCATTGTTGAAGAGCAGTACATTCCTAAAATCCCCCCCCCCCCCCCCCACCATATCTTTATGCCATGTTCTCTGAAAGGAGAAAACAAATCATCACCATGATATCATGTGTCCTAGGTTGCTCCATTGATGAATATGTTGATGAGCTTGTCCTGGCCTTCATATCAATCTGTACAGCAGGACAACCTTCTGCTGTTTTGTACAATTATGTTGAGTTCATAGCTAAGAGAATGCATGAACAGTTCACCAGGATGCACAATGAAAGAGTGCTCAAATACTCATATGTCCTCTACCATATGTTCTTATATTATCAACTAGACATATTTCCTTTTCCCCTCTAGAAGATGGATACCAAAGGCCAGCCCAGGTTTGTCATTTTTTGGACCCCATTGTTCCATATGTTTGAGTCACCATATACCTATTCAGATTTCATAGATTATTTTGTTCATCTATTCATGACTATGCTGAAAGGAAGCCCTCCACCCAGGATAAGTCCAAAGATCAAAAGGGTCCTTCAGTTGTCTAAACAAAGCAAAGTGTGAGATTGGTACCTTTACCAAAACCACACAGAGATAAGAATTTATGGTTGCCAACTTGCACCATATAAACTACCCAAATACCTTCCCATGAGGTTATTTTATCTAGAGTACTATAGAAAAATAATGAACTCTAATGAGATAAATTTTGTTTCAGCCAACAAAATATCACAATTCAAAGTAAAAAACCAGTTAGGCCCCTTCATCTGCAATTATAGAGTGGCAGACCAAATTTTGTAGCAAATGAAGTTCTAAGGGAGTTTCATGTGGAGGTATGACCCTCAAGAATTTATGACCAGATTGAGAAAGAAGGCCAAGTTGGGACCTTATATCCTCCACCCCATACCAAAGATAGAAAGATATGCAAATCAATCTGAGTGGGTGAAAAACGCTCTTGTATAAGGAGACAGTACAAAGGTAGATGTAGAGAATGCTTTATGTAACTTAGAAAGACAATTTGATGAGAGCTCATTTTTGCAGGTACCTGAACATCAAAAGCTAGCCATGAGCACCCTTCCTATCATTCAAACTCCTTAGAATGAGGAAAAGAACCCCTAAAGGACTAGGGAGGAATCCTCAAGTTTAGGAATGGGTACATCAAATATATTGTATGGAACTAGTCAGAGCAAAAGACCTAGAATAAATCCTATTTCAGAGCAGGAAGGCACAAAAGGCTCAGTAGAAATAATTGATACTAAGCTGGACAAAAGTAAAGGCACAACTCTATTTGAGGAAACAGAGGGGCCATCTACATCATAGATCTAGATCTTGGAAAGATAGCTAAGTGTAGAACTATCCTCATTCAGTAGGCCTACTGATAAGGATAAGGATAAAAAGGATAGATATAAATAAATCAAGATGTGAAATGAAAAACTAAAGGTCCAAACTTATGTGCAGTATCTCAAACTTACACCTACCAATCAGATAAGGTTTATGTCAGTTTTTGACATCAAGGAGGCAAAATTACAAATGTCCTTCATAAAACCAACTGCACAACAACCAAGGACATCAACAGAATATAAAATAATTGATTTTGAAGTGACGACAAGGGATATTCATCCCATAAACCAAATTGAATTGCATAAACAAGCTGGAGAGATGATATACTCCACCCTCACAGGAAAATCCATAGCTTCCCATCATCTGCATAATTCATTGAGCAATATCTTAGCTCAATATGAATTAGAGAAGGCCTCCTCATAGGCCAAGGATACTAGAATCAAGTCTTTCAAAGACATAGTGATTGAATTGGGACATGATCCAAAAGGTATTAAAGCCACAGAGCAATTGATTAAGAGAAAAAATGATGACATTGTTGCATTGAAAAAAAAAAAAAAAAATTGAAGATACCTCAGCTACAACATCCCCAAACACAGGAGGTAAATGAAAGCCAAACCAGGCATGAAGAGTTGATGGAATTAGTTCTAAAACTTAATGATCAGTTAAAGGAGATAGAGAAATAATTAGACACTTTAATTCAATTGAAGCAGAGTGATATTGCCACGACATTTGCAAATGTCATCGCAACAGTCTCAACATCAGTCCCTTTAATGCTAGTAGCGTCATTGGCTCCCATAGCTCCCATGCCTATAGCACAACTAGTTTCAATAGAGTCTACATAAGCAGCAGGTGCATAAGGAGAAAAAGAAGCAGAGATGGTCAGAGCCATGGAGGAAATGTATATTTAGGCTACAAAAATGAACAAACTGAAAGAAAAGGTGACAAGCTTGGAAACAGATTGCAAGCTTGCCAAGATCACGCACAAGGAAGAAGTGCAGAAAGCTGCCAGAATGAATGAAAGATTAAAGGCCATGGAGAAAGATCTAACACTAAACGAAACCCTTGGGAAAGCTAAGGAACTATTATGGGCCAATATCATTGACTCTATCAATGATATTTGGCCATCCATTCAATTGATTTTTGAACAGATAGACCTACTAAAGATAACTACAGAAGCTATCCAAAAAGTTAAGGAAGAACTAGGAGACATGCCTGAAGATGCAACTAGACTTATACACTTCCTCAACAGTAAAAACAAATATGAACTTTAGGAATGGGATATAGAGGATAGGACAGAAACAATTTTGGAGGTAAGAAAGGTCCTTTCCAAGAGAAACTTAATGTTAAACCTGGAGGACAAGTGTCAAAATATGCAGGTAGTAGTTGATAGATTTATGACCAAATTTCACATTTTGAGAGAGAAAGGGTTACCCAGTCCCTTGGTCATAAATGACAAGCTCATGACACAACAGGATTATAACAACGAAATCAGAGAGCTAGCTAAATAACAAGCCAATACATCATCAATAAAGGCATTGCCCACAGGTAAAGTTCTTTACCAGACATTTGAAAACATGTTTTTCCTTCAGCATGAGGTGAAACACCTATTCATCACTAGGCCTAATTTTTCTAAGTATACCGAGGCAGATGAGATATATAGAAGAATGTTGAAAATCAAGTTACCTGATTCCGAATTATGGGAAAAATTGATTTATTTACTATAGTAAAATGTAGTAAAAATTTCAATGTATAGTCAGTAAGGTAAAAGGTAAAGGAAGGTCAACATGGTTAAAGAGTATCAGTGCCAAAGTGTATCAGATGAAAGCCAAAAGTAACTAAGGCCTCCAGTGTAAAAGTTCAAATAGCAAAGAGCATAAAGGGCTACAAACCAAACTATAAAGGCCAGCAACACCACAATAAAAGGGACAACATGAAATCTGTTCAATCGTTGTCTCTATCTTCTTGCAAGAAGATATTTGTATTTCCTAGATTAAATCTCAAGTTAGCTTGAGATATTTTGTAATAATTTTTGTATAAATACTTAACAAATTGAAGTATGTAGGGCGGATTCTTAGACATTTCTATAGACTTCTTGATCAAAAGACTGTAAATCTATTGTATCACTAACTAGGCCAGCAAGCTAGATTGGTGAATAAAGAGAAGATATTTCATAGGATTCATGTGTAGAGCGAAGTGCAGACAAGTATTTTCTCATGTTGTTGTTATATTTCTTAAAGTTTTTCCACAATATTTAATGTATATTTGAATCTGAATGCTATAACTAGAATATTATCTCAGAGTTTGTTTAGTTACACTTTGTTTTAACAGTTAGGCATATATATGTTTTCTACTAATATCTAAGTTAAGGAATTCTTAATTGCTCCTTAGTTTAGGTTTTCTCTTTATAATCTATAACAAAGGATTCTTAATTTCCCTTTGTTTCTGATTACCCTCTATTCCTCATTTAAGTCCCAGTCTGAGAATTCTTGATTACTATCTCACCCTGATTCATACCATTTCATCTTCATGTTCCAAATACCTACACTTTACTCTCCTAGCTTGCCCGTTGAACACTCCCTTTAGTGAGTTGATCCAGTTTTGTTGCCCTTTTGTTGACTCCATAGCCCAATGGTCTAAAAACATCATTCTATCCATCTAATTTAAGGATCCCACCATCCAATCATCAATACAAATCAAAACCCTCTGAACATTCAGAACTAGCCTAAAATCTCAGCAAACTAAGCTAAATCATATAGAGAGAACCCTCTCTGAGCCATAGGTTCACTAGAGCCTATGCTTAAAAGTTGGTTTGTGGTTACCTTGATCATTTTCTTTCTTCTAAAAAATTCTAAATAAAATTCTGAGTGATAACACTATGTACATGTGGTGATGTGTAGGTGGTGTTGTGTACATGTGGTGATGTTGTAAATGTGGTATTGCATACATGTCGTACATGTTGTGTTGTGTACATGCGGTGTTTTTTTATGTGCATTGTGTAGTCGTTGTATCATGACATGTGTGTTTTTTATTTTTCACTCTGTGTATGTATATGTATTGTGTTGTACACTGGGTGTAGGTATATGTATTGTGTTTTACACTAGGTGTAGGTTTATATGTTGTGTTTTTTGTCGGGTGTAGGTGCATGTATTGTGTGGTGTTGTATGTTGTGTGTGGGTGTATGTGTATGATGTGCACCATGTTGGAATAACAATTGTTGTGACACCAAAACCTGCAGGTGTTAGTCAACGAACGCATCGCCAATGTTAATGGGCCCATTAGAGGTGGTTAAGAACATGTCATGAAACACACAGGGAGCAATGGTTTATCCAATGTCCAACAATCTTTCCCCCAGCATGAGCTTGGTGTGATTTGAACTAGATACCTTTGGCTTTGATACCACTTGTTGGAATCACGATTTTCATTACACCAAAACCTGCAGGTGTTATTAAATGGACGCAACATCGGTGTTAATGGAACCATGAGAGGTGGTTAAGCACATGTCATGAAACACACAGGGAGTGTTTGTTATCCAACACACTATGTGTATGTCTATGAGATTTAAGAGGAGAGAAGTCATTGTGTGCTTGTAAGACGTGGTAATTGATCCGATGAGTGTATGAAAAGGACAAGAATATAGGTAGAAGCAAAGGATCGATTGAAGGATAAGTATTAATATTTTATTTCAATTTTAATTGTGTATGCAATCTATGACACTCATTTATGATGGTTACATGTGATTTATCATGATTTTGTTTTGAGCTAACTGGATGTGATATGTTTATACATGATGATTTGATCAAAGAGTTAGTTTGAATTGTTATGACAGGAAGTAAATAAAAAGGAAGGTGTACCTTACTAATGTGCTACTAATGAGGTATGATTTGAATTTATTTCAATTCCTTTTAAATCTAATGAAAATTATGTGCTTGGCATAGGAAAATAGGGAAACACCCGGTTTGGGTGGTTCAAAGTGACTGCAAAAATTAGAAGCAATAGTGAGAGGAATTGGAACATTCAACAATAATTTGGTAAAGCACTTCAGTAGCATGAACATTATGGGACACTGATACCCAATAATGTCCATTCATTTCCATGAGCATGTTATGACTGATATGATGATTTTTGAGGCTGGGGTATTCCATGGTTTTTTGACCTTCCGATGTGAGGAAATCTTGACAAAGGATGGATCGCCCTAGGGACTATGTAGTAGATAAGGGGATGTCAGCAGAACTTGGAAGGTGTGTGACTACATGGAAGGGGGTGACTAGATTTCCCAAGGGATTGTGTAGCAGAGAAGGGAAGGTTGGGAAACATATTTATTTTGGTCATTAACATTTCCAGATTGAATCAGAAGCACATTGGGAGTGTGCCCTGGAATAATGAGTCGATAATTGTTCAGTGAGAGAACAAGTAGTGCAAGGATCGTAGCACTAGAAATTGGATGCAAGTTTGATTCTGGTAGTGGATTATGGACTTCATGGGAAGGAGGTGAACCCTGGTATTATTTTTAGGGTGGAGGTGTGAGTCTATGGGTTCCCTTGTTGTTGATTTAGGCATAATATCCTTTTATTTGTTGGTTAAAGAAAATGTGCATATGTATACATGTGTATGTTATTGTAAATATTGTAATGAGCTAGATTTATGAAGCTCCATAGATCATATGATTATTTTTTGGTTCAAGCAAATGTGCATAAGTATATGTGGTTGTTATTGTAAATATTGCAATGAGCTATATTATAAAGGTCCAATAAGTGGTATGTTTTTTTGTTTTCAGCAGAGTTCATTGTAAATACTGTTACAATGAGCCGAGTTATGAAGCTCCATAGGTAGTATGTTTTTTTTTAGTGGTTTGCTGGTCATAGGTTTCATAGAACACCAAATATGGTTTTCCCCTAAGGGGGAGGGGTTTCTAACAACCTCTGGTTGATTTTATATGTAAAAAAATATAAGACCAAGGTCATGGTACACATATTCCAAATTGAATGGTAGGTAGGACATCCTAGTGGGTGTCACTTTCGGTTATTTATGCCTAAGGAAATTGGCAAAGGCATTAGCAAAGGAAAAGAGGAATTAATTGGCATTTATTTATGAAATAAAGGAAAATAGGAGAAAAGGGAGATGAAAGATCACAAATTTGCATGCTAATGAAATTAAAGGAAAATGAAAGAAAAGAAAATAGAGGCTTCAATGATAAAAAGGCATATGAGGATCACTGCATGGTTTTTTCTCAGTTGGGATTTGCATGCTAAGGAAATTAGAGGAAAATGAATGAAAATAAAATAGAGGCCTCAATGATAAAAAGGCATATGAGGATCACTACATGGTTTTTTCTCAGTTGGGCTTTGGTTCGATCAATTTGGAGCTCTCTTCTATTCTCTCATTCTCTCATACTCTTGCACACTTAGAGTATTCTTTGAGCATTCTTGGAGAAGAATAGTTTTCACTTGTATTGGAGAAATATGGCAGAGGAAAGCATGAGAGCGCAAGGGAACATGTGGATTAGTAGCTACAACTAAATTGCTTGCAGGTATCGAGTTGCATGTATGATTTCCTCGCTAGTTTTTTCATGCATGGCATATGCATGTGTTTTCTTGGTTATGTGTTATAATTAGCATGGAGGATTTCCTAGATTGATAGTGATTTTAAATTTTCCTTGTCATTTCCTGGATAGCCATGTTGTTGTGGGCTTTTCCACTTGTTGTTCTCTGATTTGTGCTCAAGTTCCTTATGGTTGTGGGTTGAGTTACTAGTTCCTGGAGTTGTTGGTTGGAATAAATGCTTTGAAGCCCTTGGTGGGTTGAGTTACTAGTCATGGAGCATAGGTTAAGAAAAACAATCTATAGCCCTTAGTGGGTTGAGATACTAGTCCTTAGAGTTGGGTTGGACAAATTCTCTAGAATCGTGGAAGGTTATGGGTTGATTTATTAGTTCCTGGAGCTATGGTTGGAACAGACACTCTGGAGCCCTATATAGCTTAGGTAATGACAGATCTAGTTGGCATTAGTGATTCCCGACCATGAGGTGGAATCATTGGTTGAGGGTTGAGGTGGTTTGGCCTCTCAAAGCCCTAGTTTAGTTTAATTTAGTTTATACCATGAGATCCCACATTCATGCTTGGAATATGGTACGCGGTTGATTTTCTGAAGGAGAGATATGGTTAAGCCAAAACTATGGTCAGGTGGTATGTGGAAGCCCCTAACTTGGTTGGAATTTTCATATGTTAAAATGAGGTATTTTCTATTGTGATCTATGAGTATATGTATTGATTATGATGGTGATATTATGGATGAGTTTCCATGGTTTATATGCTAGTTATTTGTTGGTTATATGTTGTTTATATGATGTATATTGTCTATGGCTCTTGACATGTTTGATGAATATATGAATGATGATGAATGCATGGACTAAATTTTTTTATTGCAGCTATTATGAGAGGGAATTGATCTTCTTGGTGAATCTCAGATAAGTTTCAGACTCCTATGTTTAGATATGCATTCATGACTTGTAGATTACATTTTCACCATGTGTTTGATGAAATGATTGTCTTGGTTAGGCCCAAATAGGTCAAGTGTTTGATCAAATTTTGTATGAATGCTTTATCTTGATGTCATTTATCATTATGGAATTTATCACTGTGTTCTGTGTATTGGTCTGAAGGTTGACCTAGAATTAAGGCTCAAAATCCACCACCACACCTTCTGAACTGGAGAAATTGGGTTGCAACCGCATGGACCCAGTGTTATGCATGCGGTTAGAGGCTCCCAACTACGTGGATACCTTTCTATTGGTGAAATTGAGGCACTAGGGCAGAGAAATAGAGGTCTAGCTTAGGGTTTGGCGAAATGGGGTGGTTATTCAGCCCCTGGCTGATCTATAGCCCCTCTAGGATGTCTTGAGTTGTTAGTTTGTCATTAGTGGCTAGCCCCACTTCCTTAAGAGGATCTAGGAGGTTGAGTCATGTCATAGTATCTCTTCCTCTAATGTTTACCTCGACCGCCTGGTGAAACTGCGTAACTATGGGAGGGGTGGTTAGATCAACATTCTCTAAACTTGTAAGAAGTCCTTAAGGAGTTTTTAAATACATTATTTTTTTCCAACATCAATTTCTATATTTCTTCTGTCTTTTTCTTCCTCATCAAGCTTTCCAATGCACTCACCAAATTTGTTTAAAACAATAGAAAATGAAGTTACATATAAAAGTTGGTGATGATGCGTAATGGTTCAATATGGATGCTATCACATGGAGATAAAAAATATTTGATATTAGGATTTTACCAAAAAGTCTTTTACTACGATTTTTTTTAGGACATCGATTATGCATCTCTTCATGAGCTAAGTTGAAGGGGGTGATATATTCCCCTATTACGATAACATAGTCTTTGGCGATTATAGGTTATGAGGAAAATCAATGTGGAAGGAATTCAATGAACCAAAAATGAATGGAAAAATTAAAAGGAAGGTCAACCCTAAGCTCACATGTGGACTCGCCCATTGGAGATGCATTACAAACTTGAAGATCAAGACATTGCCTACCAAAATGGGCCAAATTCCCCAATTTTGAGACCAAATCCATGGGAATTAAACAATATATTCAATACATGGAAGACCATATAATCATCATAAAATTCCTGGGATTTTAACTAATAGAGAAAGCTCTCATTTTCTATATTAATAATAAATGGAAACCCAAGGGCCAAATAGACTTGGAGCTAGTGGGGGCAAAGCGATTGTTTTTTACAATTGTTATTTCCAACATGGAGGACCACACACAACTCTTTGATGGAGGACCATACTTTTTCAATTTTATTAGTAAATATCTTAGATTCTTAATGGAACAATTAAGCCCCCACAAGGAAAGTTTCATAGTTATTCCAGTTTGGATCTGTCTATATTTCTTATTCTAATAATTTAAGGAAGAATAAACCCTAGAAGTTTTTGGAAACACCTTTGGCTATTATGTCAAATATTCAAAGTTCACAAAATGAGGGTGATATGCTTCCTATGCTTGTATCTATTTGTACATATATATCTCTCAGCCCTTCTGAGCTTCCATCAATATCTATTACAAGGATGAGCTTTGACAATAGTTGTTGCACTACGAATGCATTCTTTTTGTTTTTGGATTTTCCACGAATATGGGCATCTATTCAAAGAATTCTCCTTACCTAATATAGATACACATAAAATCTCGAATTTTGCTAATCATATTAAAGGCTTCACACTAATTAATTCCCAATGGAACCATATAATAGTTCAATATTCCAAAGAAATGGATTTGGTGGTCCGTGCCCAAAATAGTTTTCAAACCATAGTAGGGTCATCTTCTAAAAAACCTCAAAAAACAAATTTAATAGCCAATCAAATCCAAATTCTTCTAGAAACAAAATATATAATTAGGACTCAACCACACCCACAAGCTCTTCCCTTCCCACAGAATAATAGATGATTGTGAAGCTTTGTAAAAATGATGTCATTATGATGTAGGATCCCTCATAAGATAACCTAGAAGGATGTGAAGAAATGGAGATGGACTCTTTGGAACTACATGAAATGATTACAAACTAGAAGAAAAAATATCGTAAGGCTATCCCCAAGCAACAAGTCAAAATCCTAAAATGCATGCTAATTGAGGCTAAGACCAAGGTGCCCATAGATCCTGCATAAACCATCCATTCTCCACCAAATTTTGGAATCATTCTGCAAAATCCTAAGGTTCAATACAGACCAATCAAGAAATACCATTGTAGAGGGAATGCAACAACAAGCAACTCCTTCAAAAACTCAGAGAAATTCTTATAAATTTAGGTAGAATCACTTTGGTCCTCTAAGATACTCTAATTCTTCTATAAGAATAATGTTCTCTTCAATTATTTCACATATTTGTTCCTTCTTATTCAACTACTCAAATATAAATTCTTTTCTCCTTTTTGCTTCTTCTAGTTTGACTTTGAGAGCAAGAATGATGTCTTCATTCAAGTTTTTGTCTTGAATATGCCGCATGAGCTAAGCTTCTTTCTCTTTGAGGATATTTATTTATTTAATTCACTTCTAAGTTATCCTTCATAATCAACTTTTGCTTCATTTTTTTCAGTTTTAGCAATGAATAATATTTCACCCATTTCTTCATTAGTCACACTTTCAATTCTTTCATTGTCACTTTCTTATTTTGAATAGAAATTATTTTTCTTACTCGCTTGCTTCTTATTTTGATGCTTAGATTTGAATTTTGACTCAATATCACTATCATTCATCTTAGCATAACGAAATGTATATGCATATTGAGCAATCTTTCCACATTCAAAGCATTTGAAAGGAATCTTACCTTCGAACCTACAGTTCCTCCCTTCAACGTTTGGATAAACTTGGCTTCTTGTTCATCGAAGTTAGAGTTTTCTTGATCTTCTTTATTTTTTTCTTCTTTTCCTACCTTGAAAGTTTCTTGATTTACTCCTAATTTTTGTTCCTTGATTCTTAGCTCATTCGTAGAGAGATTTCCATGTAGTTTATCTATGGACATATTTTCTACTTATGTTAGTTCCTCAAGGGCTGATACTTTTAGGTTAAATATTGACAAAAGTGATCTCATGGAATATATAAGGCCTTAATTGCGTAGGAAAACAAAGGTTTTTGAAGATCCGTATACACTAAGACCAACCTGATATTATGATTATCCAAGAAACCAAGTTTCTAGTGAAATTGTCTCATCCAGTGTCTCAAAATGTTGGAAAGGAGCTCAAAGAATAGTCATAGATGTAAGTGGGGAAACTAGAATATCATCCATATGTTGGGCCTGAAAGGAGGTGGATCTTGTAGATTGGTGGGCTGCCACTTGAATATTAACAACCAAATTTAGAGTAATAGGTTGAGATCAAGAAGGATACATATCTAACATTTACAGGCCACACATACCTGGTGAAAATCTAGGATTCTTCCATATTATGCTCAAAGGAGTATGTTGGATGTTGGATGAACTACTATGGATAGTAGGAGGAGTCTTAAATCTAGTTAAGTCTCTTGAATATAAAAGGGGAGGAATAAGGTGATTGGATCAAGATTTTGAAAAATTCAAAGAGACAATGCATGCATTCAAATTGGTGGACCTAAAGATAATCAATGGGATATTTACTTGGAAATATCGATGTAAGGACTATCATTAGGTATCTTATCAATTGGATAGCTTTATGGTCTCAAAAGTACTCAAAAAAAAATGATCTCTTCTTAGAATCCTCCATTCTCCCTAGTAGAGATGTAAATCATTAGTTGATATATTTGGTCATAAACAACAAATATCACCCTGTGAATAGGCCGTTTTTTTCATCATATTGAAGCTTTCATATTCATCCTTCTTTGAAAAAGTTTAGACATTTATTGTTTATGTGTTATATTCTTTAAACGAATAACATTAAGCATTGTTACATTACGTTGAGTGCAACGAGGGGGGAGAATACCCCTTGTCGAGGGGTTTGCAAGGGGATGGTAACCCCCATACATGGTGTTTGGGACAATGCCTGAAAATAAAATAATAAAAAATAAAATAAAATAAATTGGGCATACCCAAGGATAGGGGAAGACCCACCCATGGTTTTGCACATGGTTTTATGCATGATGGTTTTTCCCATGCCCTTTTTCAGATCCAATTAAGGGAACTACGGATATGTTCTAATCCAGAATTAATGGATTAGGGGTTTATGAATACTTAAACATGTATATAATGTATTGTATCATTGAAAGGAATATAATGAAAAATCAATCTGGTTTTCTAGTTTTAGGTTCCGGGAGAAATATTTGTGTGTATATTTAATGTTCTCACCATTTTATATTATATATATATATTTTTAAAATTCATTTGTAGGTCATTATGCATAGGGGCTAATGTTCGGATTATGACTAATGTGTTGTCCTTGATGGAAGCCTACTTGATGAGTTGTGTTTTGATGGAAACCTACTTAATGAAGATGTCAATAGGATGTGTCTACATATGATAGAGAGTTTGGACAAAGGAATAGTAGTTCAGAGATAGAGGAATGATGAAGGGGATGTTTTGATAGGTACATGTGGGTTCTGTGAAGCAAAGCTGCATACACATGCGGGTATGGAGAAGAAAAGGAACGTACAGTTTCCGCACCATGGTATCCTAAATACCAGGCATCTTTACCATGGAATTTTCCCATAGTAATGAGTGTGGCAATGGATATTTGATCCCTTCTAAGACTACCATCGACATTACTAAGGATTTGACCTATGATATTGGATAAGGCCTAATTTATTTAAGGATATTAAGATCAAAGTGTTTGTGTGTGTAAGTGATGAATATTTCATAGTTAGATTTGAAGCAAGTGTGAATGTAATGGGCTATTAATGAATTGTTTGATCTGAAACTAAGTATGCACCTAGGAATTTGATGATGGATCAGATCCAATAGATTTGAAATGACTATATTGATAATGGATTGATTTGACCTGTAACATTTATGTCTAAAACATGTTTTATTATGTATGCCAAGAGATGGGTTTGTTTTCAATATTTGATGTGCACGAAGCTATAAGTCAATAGTTGTAGATCTGTACATGGGTTTGATAATATGAAAGGCATGTACATACGTGGGTTTAATGCTAGTAAGTCACGTGATGATTCTACACTTTGGACAGATATGTAGGTGCGTTTGATTCCTAAATTGTGTTTATACACATGGAAGTGTTTCGTGGAAAGAACAGATATAAGCCATGGTTTTGCTGAATAAAATGTATGATCAGTGTAATCAGTCTTGTTTTGTTTCTATTGTTTATCAATGAAGTCTTACCTGATGATCTAGGTTTAACAACGATGATTGAAGTTGAATTGATTGATTGAAGAGTGATGATGCTGCTAGCTATATGTGATTGGAGATCTGTGATGGTTCTGTGATTATTTAGAGTAAGTCAGTGGTTCAGGGTGTATCTCAGTGTTTGTTTTAGAATGATAGTGATGCAGTTTTAGGTTTAAATTTTTTGAGATCTATATGTAGGTATGCTTCAAGGAAGTCATGTATACACACATATTTGCTAAAGTAAAGTAGCGTATATATTCTGACATTTTATTGATCAGGGTTTTCGGTTGGTTCAGTGAGTTGATGCAGTATTTGGGTTCAATATTGGTATTCTGGTTATAGTGATCTAACTTCTTTAGTTGTTTGAGAATAATTTAATTGATTTGATTCTCAGTTGGTTTAATGATTGATTGATTTAGTTGGTTCAATGATTGAGTGATCTGTTGCAGTGATCAGTTTCAGTTTTAATATTTGGTATTGGGCTTAAATGATGGTAGTGGGTCCAACTTGAAAATTTGATGAAAAGTGGCCTACAAGTTGTGATTTTTTGTATCAGGTGGATCCAGTGTGAAAATTTATGAAAAGCGGTCCATGGTGGTGCTCAGGGTTGGAGCCTTCAATAAGGGATTTGAAGCTGTTATCACTCAGATTTTCCTTGGAGTTGTTAGAAGAAGGAAAGGGGTCTAAGGTAACCACAAACCAATCTTTTAAGTACAGAATCTAGCTAATATGTACTCAAAGAGGGCTCTCTCTTTATGATTTATCTTTTTTTATGGAATATTAGGCTAGTTATGAAAGCTTGGGGGATTTTGATTTTATTTTGTGGTGGAATTCAGGAGTAGATGGATAGAAAAAGGTATTTCATGCCATTGGGCTATGGATTCAACTGGATGATGGCTTAACTAGATTAGATTGATTTAACAAAGGAGAATTTCACAGCGCAAGATGGCTAAACAAAAGACAAATGATAGCTTAAAATGAGTGAAATGGTCTTGAACAGGGAGGAAAGGCAATCAAGAATCCTTCAAGAAAGTCCAAGATGAAAGAAAGGGGGTGCTCATTAATAAAAAGCAATTAAGTATTCTTTGTTAAATGGTCACAGTGATAAACTATGAAAGAAGGGAGCAGTTAAGAATTCCCTACCTATAATAGCTTGGAAGAAAAGATTAAGAAAATAAACGATTTTAAAGACAGAATGCAGTAAAGCTTTTTCTGAAATATAACTTTTCATTTATCATTCAAATATGAAACACATACAAATATTATTAAACCAGAAAACTGTAAAAACACAAGATATAGAATACTTATTTGTTTCTCATTTGACATAGGTATCTTGTAAAAGTCCTTTGCTTTATTACTTTGTTCCAGCCAGCCGTACAAAAAGTTATTCAACAGAACTTCTATTCCAAAAGTAAATTGTCTACAAAAATGTCTAAGAATTCACCCATAGTACTTTGAATAAGGAAGTACTTATACAAAATTTACATCAAAATATCTCCTAACTAAGAGAGAGATATTCTAGGAAAACTAAATATCTTTTACATGAGTATAGAGACAGATGGTCTCCAAAGTAGAAACTGAATGTGAACTGATCATTGCTGTCCCTATTTTTGTTGAAGGAGTTGGAGGCGGGTCCTATGAATATGCATCTTGCTGTCTTGATCATAATTCTATGTTGGATGATTCATTTTAGCTTTTCACTGATGCTCTTTTACCCGTGACTGATACTCTTTACCTGTTTTACCATCATTCATCATTTTTTACCAAAATTGACTATGGTAAATACTTCAATTTACTTCACTTTTTACCATGGTAAGTCATAAGATGTCTGTCATGCTGGTCCACCAATCATCTCTTAGTATTCTTGTTGTTGTCAATTTTCTGTAGATTTCATCTAATTCTATATATTTTACAAATTTGGTTGCATTGGAATAAGTGCTTAACTTCATGCTCAATGGAAAAAAGGTTCTCCAAACCATCATAGATAACTCTCCCTGTGGGAAATGCCTTGACTACAGATGAACTAGCCTGACTGTTAGCTTGTTGATGTAATTTGTTGACATAATCATCCTGAAACATTAGCTTGTCATTGATGACTAAAGGACTTGGGAGTCCTTTACTTTGTAAGATGCCAAATTTCTCCATGAACTCATCTATGTCTTCCTGCATATTTTGACATTTGCGTTCCAGGCCTTGCATTAGATTCCTTTTGGTCAATACTTTCTTTATTTCGAGGATGGTAGCAATCCTATCCTCAATGTTCAATTGTTCCAAATGATCCCTGTTTTTACTGTTTAGAAAGTTTATTAATCTGATAGCTTCTTCAGGCTTCTGTCCTAGTTCTTCCCTGGTTTTCTCAATCTCTTGAAGAGAAATTTTCACTAAGTCGATTTTTTCAAAAATGATTTGAATTGATGACCAAATATCATTGATGGAATCAATGATATTGGTCCATAATATCTTTCTAATATCAGTCAAAGGCTTTTCAAATGTAAGGTCCTTTTCCAGTGGTTTAATCTGTTGGGTCAAGCCTTTGTTTTTTCTCATCTCTTCTACAAAATTGAATTTTGATACATCATATTTTTGCTCTAAAGTAATGAATTTCTCTTTTACTTTTTGCAGTTCAGTGACTTGGAGCTTCATTTCCTCCATGGACTTGATCAACTCTTCTATGCTCTGATTTGAGGTTCCTGCCTGTGATGTACCTACCTATTACTTCTATAGTTGCAGTTTTTGCCAAAGGGACATTTGGTGCTAAAGCAGTTGCCAATGTAGAAGAGATTGTTGTAGAAACCATTGGCACTACATTTTGAGGCTGTGTGGTTGACTCACTCTGCTTGTTTTGTAGTGTTTTCTCTAATTCTTGCTCTATCTCTTTTAGTTGCTCATTTAGCTTGAGGACTAGGTCCATAAGCTCTTCTTCATTTTTCTTCTCAGTCACTTTAGTAGTCTGAGGTTGAATGAGTGGTGGCAATTTCAACTGTTTTCTCAATGCAACTATATCTTCAATCTTTTTCTTTATTAGGCTCTCTACAGCCTTGATATCCTTTGGATTATGGCCCATCTCAATAATAAACTCCTCCAATGATTTGATCTGTTGTCCTTTGCCTGTGAGGAGGCCTTTTCTAGTTGCAACTGGGCAGTAGTGTTGTTTATTGAATTTTGCAATCTATGTGCCATCATTGCCTTGCTAGTCAGTGTAGAATAAACCATCTCCCCTATTTTTTTACGCAGTTCTATCTGATCTATGGGGTGGATGTCTTTAGCTAAGACCTCAAAATCAGTCTTGAGGTAGCCTGCAAATGACTTGGGCTGCTATAATGTGGGCTTTAGAAATCTTATCTGCGTTTTTCCTTCTTTAATGTCATAAGCTGACATCAATCTGGTTTGATTTGTAGGGGCCATCTTCAAGTATTGAGTATAGGCTTGGGCCTTTAGCTTCTCATTCTTGGTATTTATTTCCTTTTATTTCTATGATCTTCTCAGATGAAGATTTGAAAGATGAAACTTCTACACTTTGTTGTCTTTCAAGCTATTTTCTTTGTGAGTTGGAAGGGGTCCCACCTGTTGGGAATGTATGTAGACTGTCTCCACCTTCTTTTTTCAAACTCTCTGTTGTTTCCTCAAATAATTCTTCCTCTGAATATGGATTTAGCCTGTGCCTCTTAGCACCAGGCTGGTCTGAAGGACCACTAGTAGGGGTAGCTACTTCCCTGTCTCCTTTCAAGTTCTTTTCCTCATTCAGAGGAGTCTGCACAACCGAGGGATTTCACATATTAACCTGAGATGGATGAAGCTGTGGTGGAGCTTGTTCTTCAGATATTTCAGGTTGCTCTGACATCTTTGGTTGTTCTGATGTTTGTGGCTATCCTAATGCTGGAGTACTTGTACCCTGGTCTTGTTCCCATGGTGGTTCTGCTGGGGGAGCACTAGCTTCCTGTGTGTGCCTTTGAGAAGTCTCAACTGTAGAGGCACTAGGTTCTTGTGTTGGCATTTGAGTAGATTCAACTGGTACCTATTCAAAAGAGTTTAGGCCAAGTCTCTTTTCTAATGCTTTCATCACATTCTCTGCCTCAATTTGATCACTATCCATTTCAACTGGAGTTCCTTCCCTCCAGTCATCCATATTTGCATACTGTTCTATCTCAGGGATTCTGTGATGGATATAGGGTGACAGCTTATGTTTCATTCTCCTATCACAAATGAAACCTTGTGGGTCATATCTCCAACCAAAGTTTTTCTTTAGTCTCATTGTTGTTTCTATGATTTCTTTTGCTCCTTTCCCCGCTTCTCTATTGTTGCACACAAATGGGCCCAAGTGGTATTTAATCCTCAATTGGGCTTTCTTCTTTGCCTTGGTGAAATGAATTTGATTAGAGTTTAACATTTGCCTATAATATTCCAGGGAAAACAATCTCATAGGAACATACTTAGGCAGCTTGAAAGGAGAGAGTTCACAACTGTAGATTCGGATCTCAGTGTGATTTTGGTACAAGTAACAATCACCTATCTTGTACTGCTTTGACAGTTGAAGGATTCTCTTGATCTCATCACTAATCCTAGGAGGAGGACTTCCTGTCAGCATGGTGGTCATAGGGTGGACAAACTGATCAATGAATTCATTGTATGAATAGGGACAAGTATATGAGTAGTGGAAGATGGAAGTCCAAAAAATGACTGATCTGGGATTACCTTTTGTATCAAGTTTATTTACAGAGAATGGGAACTTTTTAGACTGATAGTAAAGGAAAAGGCGATATATGACTATAGAATACTTGAATACCTTTTCATTTTCTAGCCTCATGAACTGGTCATGGATTTTCTCAAGAATGAAAGCAACATAGTTATATTTGACAGTAGGCGGCTGACCAGGGGAAAAAATGGACATGAAAACTAGAGTCAATTCATCCACACACTCACTAGTATTGAAACCCATGACTGTAGAAATAATCTTGACTATATTTTTTCCTATCTCTGTGAAGAAAGATGACACATAGGGAGGAGGATCTTTGGGTTGATGTTGCTTATCCATAAAAGTCTAGCAAAGGCAACTCTGTTCAGACTGGGAAATTTTAGAAGCTTTCTCTAGTAATTATCTGATCCAGGTGGATGTTGGTGGCCACCGACCTATCCCATTTGGACCCCCACAATTGTCTCTTTCAGCATTTTCAGTTTCCTTAATTGTAGCACAACTTACTATTTTTAGCAGTTTTTCGGGTCCTGAACTTCCGGAGCCGTTTTAGGCCCTAAACGACGTTTTTTGGGGAATCCAAGGGCAACACAGGTCCATGGAACATGGACCAGTGTTGCCCGTTCCAACAATGGTAGTTCTCGGATAGATCTTTCTAACGAGCTATCATACGCGTGAAACGAAGATCGTATGCCAAAGTTACGACCCCGGGAAATTGATGTACCAATTTACCCAAAACGGGGCCCACGATTTGGCGTTTCATCTTCTAAGGGTCGGTTTTGGAATGTGAAGGGTTTTCCATTGTTTCTCAATAATAAATAGGCCTTCGAGCCTCATTGTAACACAAGTTCGGAACAGTTCAGAGACATGTAGCCGCACATCTCTTCTCAGAGATAAGCTACCATCGTCCTAGCTGGTTTATTTCCAATTCTGGTTGTAAGCATATTTCAGTATTTTCCATTAATGAAATGAAGTGTTATTTCCGCTACATCTCTTTATTTATGGTTATCTCTGTAATCTATTGCGTTCCTATTTAAATCTGGATCAGTGGTATCAGAGCGGTCGTGAGAATTCGGGAGAAGGAATTTCCATAGAATACAGATGGAGAGGTGGACAGAGCCAGCAGAACAGAAAAGTTTCCTGTCACACAGAAGCCAAAACTGCTAGGAACAACCGGAACTATCGGAATATCTGAGAAAGCTGATGTAGAGGGTAAAAGTTGAAACTGTCGAGAACAACCAGAACTATCGAGAACTATTAGAATAGATGGGAAAGTTGGCGCATAGGGAAAAATCTAGAAATGTTGGGAATAGTCAAAACTGTTGGAACAAATAGGAAACCTGACGCAGAGGGTAGAACCCGAAAATTTCGGGAACAACCGGAATTGTCAAGAACTGCTGAAACAGCCAAGAAAGCTGATGCAGAGGGCATAAGAGGTGACATAGAAATAACTGGGGTTAGCCAGTCTTGTGCTGGATCAACCGAAATTTTGTTGGGTGAAGTGTTACAGATCCATTTGGGCATATCACTCCCATCATCCAGATCAGTGTTTTTGGGCTAATCAAACCGTAATTTCAGTTGCTACATGCCCTAAAAAAGTGAACCTTTTGAATTCCTCCTTCCCAGATAGTTTCATGACTTGAAGACATCCCGAAATGATCTCTAAAGGGATCAGTGCAGGTAGGCCCATGTAAGGATGCGCTACAGAGCAATTGAGTCCATGTCAGGGTGTTCTGTAGAGCACTTAGGCCCTCTTTGACCTGCGTTGGGTGAGATTGAACGAAATTCACATAGGGTTTTGGGAATATTCTTATCTCTTTGAGTCTTCTAGAAGTTTCCGTCACTTATCAACTCTTATAAGCTCGAAAATGGATGAGGAATGAGTTAAGATGCATCCTATCCTCTCATCCCTTCCTCCATGGAACTAACTCTAAGTATGGAAGGCCATTCAATACCCCCATTTATGACATAACCTCCTCCATCTTCCTATAAATTGAGCACTCACTTAAGTGATCAAGAGTTGGACTATGTTGAATTGTAAGGAGATAATGTTGCTATGAGAATTGACTTTGAGACAAGTATTGTTATGCTACAAGTTTGTCATGCTTTTAATGTGATGTGGATGGGATCAAAGCTAGAGGAGTGACTTCGAATCAGACTTGATGGTTGTAATTCCTTCTTCTATTCAATAAAGTATTTGAACCTTTTTCCATATGCTTATCTTGTTATATGATGCTTATATGTGTGAATGTATGTGATTCCATTTACTTGTAATCGATAGATCTTTTTCTTTGATTGGTTCTTTGTCTTTTGTTGATGTTTATAGGTACTTCTCAAGCATTTTAAGTACGGGAAGGAGCGACAGGATTGATACAAAGGGGACAAGAGGAAAAAGGAACTACAAGTAGGTCTTCTCATTCTCTTTGTCTTATTTATTGCTTATAGGAAAAGGCTAAAGTGCTTTAAACTGGTGTTCTAGATACTGGGAATTAGTATTTATCCGTTAGAGAAGAGTGAAGACACATAGAAGGGGAATTTTCCTGCTTAGAGGATTTCCAACCAAGGAGTATGAATCTTCACTTACTGAACAACAATAGAGAGGGGCAGATCTACAAGCTCCAGCAGGGAGTGCATAGGCCAGTCTAGTGTGTGTAGATGAGAGAGGAGGTCATTCGACATTTGGCCGAGATGGCAACCACATCTCCAGGAGGGAGGTGGGGAGATTTAGAGTTGTAGTTTAAAAGAAATACATGTGGGCAAGATCCTTGAGGAGTCCATCTCTTGGATCAATTCCTTGCTACAAGAGCCCAACATTTAGCAGTAGCGAGATGGACTTAGTGTCAGATGATACAATGGAGTGTTTGGAGGACATATGTAGTAGCTGGGGAGAAAATATTGATCAACGCAGAGCAAGGTTGGCAATAGTGTAGTTGGCACAGTGCAAGAGTCAGCAACAACGTAGAATATTTAGAGGTTCAGAATCAACAGCAGTCAAATTCCAACATTCATTGTATTATGTTGAAAATAGTTAAGTTAAGCTAATTTTGGATGTTTTTCAGTTGCTTCTCTCAGAAATAGAGTTGTAGTATGGATGCAGTGTTAGCAGTGGCAGTGCTAGCAACATAGCTGATGCAACATTTGAGAGGGAGCTGTAGTACATATGCAACAGTGGCAGTGGCAGTGTCATGGACAACAACATAGTAGCAGCAGTAGCATAGTTTTGGTGGATGCAGTAGTGTAGAAAGGAGGTGCTTCAGAAACAGTGTAGCATGTAGTTGGACATTGTTACTAGAGAACTTTCCTCGCTAAGAGGGAGTGCTAGTTTTTGGTAGCATTTGAAGTGCTCTAGCCTTGAAAATTGGTGGAGAGGCTAAGGCACATGAGTTCTAAAGAACCCAGAAACTATTTAATGAAATTCCACCTAGATTGTATTTTATTAAAATAAATAATATGTTTAATGGAGTTCCTAGGTCTGAACTTAGGGAAATTAAAATATTAATCAAAATATGGGTGAGAATGATCTAGAAGGTGGATCAAGTCATGTTTTAATCTTAGCCTTTGATTAGAAACTTAATCTCGGCTGTTGAAGACTCAATAGGAAAAGTATAAAATGGAGGCTTGGGGTTCATTTGGAAACACACATGGAGAGAACAAATTGATAAAAAAATTGATTCCTAGGGCATGGTTTACTAAGGATTTTGAATTAAGTGATCATTTTGTAGCATAGGGGTAGTGAAAATCTGGGAGAAAGACTTTCCAAAGGATACAGATAGAGAGGTGGAGAGATCCAACAGAGCAGAAAAGTTGTCTATCACACAAAAGTCGGAACTGCAAGGAACAACTGGAAATATAGGGAATTGTTGGAACAGCCAACAAAGCTAACACAAAGGACAAAAGCTGGAATTGATGGGAACAACCAAAACTGTCGGGAACTACCGGGAAAGCTAACGTAGAGGGAAGAAGTCAGAATTGCAAGGGACAACTAGAACTGCTAGAACAATCGGGAAAGATGACGCAGAGGGAAGAAGAGGTGATGCATAAATAACCGAGGTTAGCAAGTCTTGTGTCAGATCAGACAGTATTTTTCCGGGTGAAGTGAGGTAAAACTCACTCAGATTTTTCACTAGTATTTTATCTATATAGGATTGCTAGATGAACATCCTAGATTTGTATTCAGATATTTCCCCTGCTTAATAATAAAAACCCTCAGAGTTGTTGCATCGGTTTTCCAACATTGCGTTTTTCTGAGAACTATTGTGTCCAAAAATCAATGTGTTCTATGTATCTTGTTCTTTGCTCTGTTTTATGTTTCATGAGATCAAATATTTAATTAGTGTAGGTTGTAGAAGTAATTTGCTTCAGTATTCAGAAGAATAACTTGATGAATGTAATTTAAAAATCGATTAGGTGAAGTAAATTCGAATTTGTTGTAGTAGGGGTTCCTTCGAGTCTAGGAATTTTCACACAACAACATTTCTGAAAGTTTTAGAAGCAATATCGGCATCAAGAAAGGTTTCCCACTGCCTCCTCCCCTTTTTGGTTTATATATCAACAAGCTTGAGGAGTGGTTAAATTCGCAAGGGGGTGATGGTATTTATTTGGGCAAGTTTGTTATAAGGCTTCTTTTGTATGCAAATGACCTTATTCTAATTCCTAAATCGGCTCTTGGTTTGCAAGAGCACTTACTATCCCTTGAGTATTTTTGTAGAAGTGTGGGGATGCAATTCAATATCAGCAAAATGAAAGTAGTGGTTTTCTCTAAAAAAAGAAAACATAACCAACATAAGTTCTACTTTGAAGGCAACATTCTGGAAGAAGTTGTGGCTTACAAATACCTTAGAATTGACTTCAACAAAAATCTAAGATGGGATGGTTATATAAAGAAAAGGACTTTGTGGGGATGGAAAGAATTTTATGCTTTTCAAAATAGGTGTAGAGAGGCGGAGCTATAGGACTAGAAAACCACCCAAACTCCTTTTGGGCTTCTAGTGATTTTGGTGGTTCTCTATGGTTGTGAACTATGGGCCAGAAGTACATCCGACATGTAGTGGAAACAAATTGAGAAAATTCAGAAGTGTTTGATTAAAAACAAATTCAAGATTAAAAGTACAATTCTTTATGCTATCTTGTTAAGTGAAATAGGGGCTGCTCCTATTGAAGCAATTGATATGGTGCGAGTCATAAGATATTTAAAAAAAATTGAGTAGATGGAAGAGGGTAGATGGCCTAAGGTTGTCTTTAATGAAATATTGGGCAACAAAAAAAAGACTTGGATGTAGTAAAATAACAAATGGTTTAGTAAATGGGGTATTTGCTTGAACACATGTCCCATAAACAACAAAGAGATAAAATATTTTGCTATGGATAAGTTCCACAAGCGCACTTGGGATAAGGAGTTAGGAAGAAAGAAAAAGTACTATATTGAAGTGTATAATCCCACTCATTGTCATCAACCAAAAGCATACATAGAGGCCAATATCTCTTGGAGAGCCAAAATTCTTATTGCTCAGTTGAGGACTAATTCTCATGAACTCCATTGTGAAATTGGGCGCTGGAAAAGGCCAAAAGAAGTGTGGGAGGAAAGAGTATGATTTTTTTTTTCTTTTGGAAAAGTGGAAACAGAAAATCATTTCATTTTAGAATGTGAGGCCTTCAAAGACAACAGGGAAAATTATGAAAATATGCTAGTAGCTAGCTCTTGGGATAATTTGTTTAGCGAGGGGTTTGTCGAGAAGTTGGGAGCATTTATTGTGAGGCTTCACAGAAAAAGGGCCAAATACATCAAGTATATGAAGAAGCAATCTATCCCATAGGCTATCTTTAGCCTCGTGGACGTTAAAATAATTTTCTTTCTTTCTTTATTTCCCAATTCAAACTTCATACTCCAAATTTCCATTGTAATATTTGACGTTTGTGACTATTGAGTGTTTTTTTATGGCTGTACTTAGAATAAGATAAATCTCTCACCCACTCATCTTACTTCATGGGTTAGGTTAATTCATAAATGAAATACTTGTGATTCAATACTTAGGGTTAGGTTGAATAGTTGAATCTTTATCCCAAAAAAACATAAAATCAATTACAAGATAATATCATATTTATTATTATAATATTTATATATTTTAATATTATGTTTTTTTAAAGCGTTAAAAATTTATATATCAAATATTTTTATATAATTCTTTTATTTTTATGTTGTTGTTTTGAAAACGTGGAAATAAATAAATAGTGGAAAAAAGTAATATTTTAAAAAGTTAGTCAAAGATAACTATATAATAATCACCTCACCTAGTAAATCATTAGGATCAAACGCAAACAACGAACACAATACATTTTTAGAAAAAATGAAAGGCCATGAATGGAGTGAACGTGGAGAGAAGGGTGGTTATGGGATTCTACAACCAATGCTTAAAGATACGTTATCTATGAAACTTCCTCTTAGACTATGTATCACTTACAGTAGAATGATTACAACAAAACTCATCACGATTTAAGTGTGACTTAACTGTCATCTACATTATGACAAAGGTTACAATTTAACATCATAATATAGTTATGGAATGACTCGCTATTTGAATATAAGGTTCCTATGTATCACTTTTTTTTGTTTCTCTTTTTTTCTTCTGAGATTGGTCCTAAGAAGGTTGTGGAAAAACCAAGGAAACATATTAACAAGAATATTAAGGGGATTTATCCCATGGGATTTTTTGACGGGGCTAGAAAACAGAGAAGGCATGGATGCAGGGCTGTCATCATCCTGGAACCCAGGCACATTTTCCACTTCTGGTGGCGGGAGGAAAGGGGAAAAATAGTGGAATTGAGCTTATTGCGCTCTAGGGTGTTCTCACCTTCGCCAATTGGATGGGGATGGACAACATACACATTCATGATGACGCCAAGTGCATCATAGACTGGGTCAAAGATTACATAAATTTCAATCCCAATATTCTGTCAAACTGGATGAGACTAATAAAGAATCTGGAGCCTTCCTTCCAGAGCATCTCCTACTCCCACATCTATCGAGATCAGAACCAGATTGTTGATATTCTTTCTAAAAGGGGAATCGATTCAGACTCAGGTAAGTATCATTATGCAGTTTATGTCCAGGATAGGCTCATGAATGTTGTGAGCATTAATATCCATTAGGAATTCACCACAACATTGTTTTGACGGCTTTCTCTTTATGATATTATTGTAACAATCCATTTTGTTAAGGTACCAAATTCCAATTTGTGGACTAATAGATTATAGTTTCTCTCGAATAGATTGATAAGAAGAATAAGCAAAACAAGATTTTGGTATGGTTTCCATTAAAACTCAGTAAAATGTGTGGTAAATAACATCTGTTCCAGACATGGCACTTTTGTAAGGTTTCTAAGAGAATGTACTCTCTTTTTTTAATGAAAAAGAAAGCTTTTTTTGCATGTTGAAAAAAAATATAGTGATGGCATGCATTTTCTAGAAATCACATACCAGTAGCTATGCTTCAATTTGGAATATTGTTCACACTGCATAACCATTATTTCTTATAGCAGTGAAGTGCTTCCTCATTGCAACATATATTAATCCAATTATGAGGGTAGAAACATTTTTACTATGAATTAATTTCTGTTTGCAAAAAGACTCTAATTACAATTAGTAAAGAATTGTATTTGCACTCACTGAGTGGAGAGTGAAGCGAACAAAGTTCCTTCTAAAAATTAATTACTCTAGAAAACTTGGAAAATAAAGATACCCACGAGGATACAAATATTATATATCAAATGTGTGAATAGGAATGATAATGTGAATGTATATTTACAAATGAGAACGAGAGGCTTGCTTATATACCATGCAAGTGTCTCTTCATGAAGAGTCATGTCCTATTAGACATGCCTCTTCAACCTAATTATTAGCTTAACTAATTATTATTTATGATTATTATTGTTTACATTATTTTACATTATATATATTATATATATATATATATATGATTAATTATTTACATTGCATATATATATATATATATATATATATATATATATATATATATATATATTAATATATATATATTATTCGTTACATTGCCTTCTTCCTCAAAGAGCTTTGTCCTCAAATCTTGTCGATGAAAAAATGCTTGATCTCTTTTTCGGCTTCGAATAGTCATCCATGTCGATACAAGTTGATATGATCTTCTTAGTAACAAACAAAATTGTCACACTGAGAAGGGATCAAACCATCCGAGATTAATCTTCTGTATAGTATTTTGATCACTGGAATTTTGTAATGACTTGTTAACATAAGACTGGATTGAGATTACATCACTATTATCTGGAACATCAGTTTGTTGTTTCGGTTCTCACTGGTTCAAATATGTAGCATGGTTGATTCGTTTGTTCTCATGATTCAGATGCCGATATGGAACTTTTTTTGTTTGACTTATCCTTACTGAGCATGTGCCAATTTTTATATTTTCTTCTGGCAAAGATGTTGTTGAGATGGTTATGGAACATTCACTTGGGATGTTCATTGTCTAAATTGCAACATCTAAGTGTGTCGTTTCTTCAACTAACTTGTCTTCTTGAGTTGTCATATTAACTGGATCGGTATTCGTTCCTTTTTTTTCAACTTGAATTGTTGCAACTAGAGATTCTGATACTTCTACTTGAGTGGATTGCTCCAACTTATCTTTTAATGCTTTCTTATCATTCTTAAGCTTCTTAATTTGAGTGAGTAGACTTTTATTATGGTTTTTTAGTCATAAAATTTCTTCGGTTTCTGATTTATCAAAAAAAAATTTAGTGTTTGGAATTTTAAGATTTTCATCTTTTAGATCTCTGGTTTGTTCTAATAAATTTTTATTAACGTTCTTTAAATGCAAGGTTTCCTCTTCTTGTTTTGATAAGTGCTTCTTGAGCTCTTTCTTTGTGACCTTAGTCTTCTTCACTTGTGCCAACAATGTTTCGACATGGTCCTTGAGACGAGAAATTTCTTCGTCCTTTTCCATTATTGTTTTGTAATGCATATCCACAAGATCTTTATGTTTGTGTTCTAACACTTTCTTGTTTTGTTGACTTTTGGCTATTTTTTCATTCTCTTGATTTTTTAGCTGCACTTTCTCGGTACACTGGATAACATCATTTTGTGGAAGTGATTATGGATGTAGAAAATGGAAGAAGGATTCCATTCTCTTTCTCTCCTCACCCTGTCGCTTGATTATTGTCATTAATTGTTATATATCTCTTGCGTTTGATTTTTTTTTTTTACTTAAAGATTCCATATTTTTTCTTTTTCTTCACCTTTTTTAACTTTGTACAATTTATTTTTATTTATTATTATT
>APFE030917314.1:52259-95563 GCA_000404065.3 Pinus taeda | reverse complement strand
ACTATTACAGGCTTCTAAGAGGCGCACTTCCTTTCCCCTCCGTGTGTTAGAACCCCCCATGCATCGCACGTGACTCTCCGCAGGGTCACACACTTGCTCTCACCCAAATATATCGTATTTATTACTGCGGTCAAGGCATTACACTTCCACCCACTGTTGGGACTCCTACACCAAATGGTTTGAGGTCTAGTTGGGGCTTCATATCGGGGAGATCCCCTGAATGTTGGTGGGTCTAGCACCGTTAACAAGTCCTCAGTTCATTCTTTAGGCTTGCTACTTGACCAATGTTCTTAATAGTGAATAAATTTGACAAGGCCTCATACATTTCTTGAGCATGGTCAATGTTGGTTATGAATGGGACAAGATTGTCCTTTATTCCTTCTACCATTAGGTTCATGGCTACTAATTCCAAATCTTTGAACTTCACTTTATCAGTATCACTGGAGTCTTTTGTAGGCTTCTTTACTTTTCCTTTCACCAAGTCGAGTACCTTGTTCTTTTCAAGGATGAGGTCAATCCTCGTCTTCCAAGATCTGTAGTTTGAGGCTCCTTCAAGGTTATTCTCTCGCATGATTTTGTTAGACATTTTCCTTGAATATAGTAGACTTATTCCTTGAAATAATCCTTTTGAATGATTCCTTGATCAAGTGCTTGAGACTTCCTTTAGCTTCTTTCTTCACCAAAGCTCTGATACCATGTTAGAATATCAGAAAGGCAAAAATATTTTCTTATACTTGATAATTACTTGTGATGTTCTTGATTTCTTATTAGGTTTCTTTATATCTTCTTTCTTTTAGTTCATCAAGCAATTACCAAAGCAATAACACATAAATCAACAGACACCAGATATAGCCTCACAGTCAGGGCAAAATCCCTCTCTAGGGGAAAACCTACTCAGTAATTCTTTCTTCAATAGTTTTTTGAGATATTTCAAGACTCTAGACCTTAACACGAATTTTCCTCCACACTAAGTCAACCTTCTTCTTCTCTTGCAAATGATCCTACTTGATTTGGCAATAGCAACAATAGGAACAAATTTTTCTTCGACCCAAGAACTTCGACCTAGCTTTGGAGACTTCGATCTTCACTGAAAGACTTCGATCTTCACTCAAAAACTTCGATCTTGGCCCAATACAACTTCTTGAGGTAGCAACTTCCAGCACCAACAACTTCGATCTATAGCAGTAGCAACATGCAACAACATGCTATGACATCAACTAGAGAACTTCGATCTTTCAAACCAAGGCACGAGAGAGAGAGATAGATGCACCAAAATTTCAATTTTCCTTCCTTCCTTCTCTTAGACCACTCGCACTCCTTTTTCTTTCTTTCCTCCACTTCGCACTTTTTCCCAGCTTCAAGAGATATTGTTATTTTAGGTATGTTTTATGTTAGAGCAATTTATTTCAATTTTCACAATTAGCTCAATATTTTTTCCAGCTTAGCAATCACATCAACATTAAAGTAAACTGCAGATACAACATAAATATAAATCGCAGAAGATAAGCCAAAACAAGAGGACACAAGATGTGGCGCTAGCCAGGGACAAACCCCAATGTGGGGAAACCCTTGATCAATTCTTCTTATATGTTCTTCAATAGTTCAGCAAAGAGAGAGAGAGAGATAGTACGTTTACAACAGAAGTCAACACTTTGACTTATCTAGATAAGAGCATAGATCATCTCTAAGAAGATGATACATGAGATCAGTTGACGACATGTTGCTTCAACTGATTCTCCAAGGTGACTTCTTCACCTATTGTTGTGCTGCATTTTGTCATAATGTTGCACCTTACTGCGTTGCACCATGCTGCACCCATCATCACTATGCTGCATCTCATCACGCTTCATTGATCATCACTGTACCCATCATTGTATTGCATTATGTGCCATTGCTGCACCATGTTGCCATACTAAACTATGTGCTGGTTGCACCTTGCTTTGTTGTTGTCCCTAAAATGCTTGTTGTCCTTAGCATGCTTGCTGTTGCATGCTAGCTGTACCAATACATGCTTGCCCCTTGCATGCTGCTCTCCTTCGGAGACAGATGCTTTGGCTAAAACCCCGGATAAACACTCTGGCAGTTCCCGATAGTTTCGGCTATTCCCGGTAGTTCCTGCTATTCCTGGCAGTTGCAGCTTCTGCCCTCTGCGTCAGCTTTCTTGGCAGTTCTTGTTGTTCCCAGCAGTTTCGGCTTCTGCCCTCTGCGTCAGCTTTCCCGACTATTCTGACAGTTCCCAACAGTTCGGGCTGTTCCTGACAGTTCCAGCTTCTGCTCTCTGCGTCAGCTTCCCGGCTATTCTGGCAGTGCCCGGCAGTTTCGACTACTCCTGGCTATTCCGACTTTTGCCCTCTGCATCAGCTTTTCCGGTTGTTTCGGCAATTTCCGATAGTTCGGGTCGTTCCCGGTAATTCCAGCTCCTTCCCTCTGCGTCAGCTTCCCAGCTGTTCTGGCAATTCCCGACAGTTTCGGTTGTTCCCGGTAGTTCCGGCTTCTACCCTTTGCGTCAGTGTTCCTGACAGTTCTGACTTCTGCCCTCTAGATTAGGGCAGCGTTATCCCTTAGGATCTCTCCTCCTACTAAAACCCAAAGACAAGTAGAGAGGAAGAGATCCCAAGTGTGTTGAAATGACTTGAAGGCCACCTCTATTTATACTAAAAGGTTGAGCACAAGTGGGGTTTATTTGGTTGCTGGCCGACATAAACGAATTGTCCCATAACACAAATAAATTCATATCTCCATGAATACTTATTGTAATCAGATGAAATTTAGATCAATCCTACACCTCTTGATGAGAGGGATCCAAGAAAAATATCAGCTTCCATTAATAAGACGACCCACATGGAGTTTGGCCCTAGTTGCCTATTTTAACATATATCGAACTAGCTTGCTATGAGTGTGCTTCAAATGGAATTTGAACTGTTTCATTTATAGTCCTTTGGTGAGGTCGAATAGTCCTATTTGAGGCTGACTTGATCATCTTAAGGCCAACTTGGTGTGGAGGCAACATAATTTATATTTGACTCAATACTTAACCTTTTTACATGATGCAAAGGCTCAAGAAGGGTCTCTTTAAAAGTACAATGACTCTATGAACTCAAAATAAATCCTAGAAGTCCTCAATTGGGACTTTGACCTAAAACATGATGACCCAAGCATAAAACCCATGCTTTAATAAGTCATAATAATAATAATAATAAAAATTCGTTTCTTTATTCTTTTGACAAGTACATTACATGATGACTCAAATACATTTAATGAAGACCGGACCTACTTACATTTTCCAACACACTTTCCGTCACAAACAATATCAATCATGTCATCCATCTCTTTATCAGAAAGTGATCTTCTAGTCCACATTTGGCTTTTCTTCATCAAGCTACGTTTTCCAAATCATGTTACTTTCAGGATATTCCATCCACTCTTTGCTATAGGTTACATCTAGAACTCTCTTTCAGTAGCCTTGTTACAACCAGATGTTGTTCAAAAATTAAACTGAACATCAAATCAAAGTTACCTTTTATGATGGCCTTTCATCATGACATCTTCTTGCTTGCAACATCAACATCCTGCACATTCATAAACACATCTCCAAGACATTTCAATGTCAAGGGTCTCCTTCTAGCCAATTCTCTTAGTCATTGGATGTTGATTGGTTATCTTATCTTATGTGACCATAGTTGCATTTCTCACGAACTCCTCTTCCTCACATATTCTTCCCAGAAACTTCTATACATAGTTCATTCATGTTTTGTTAACTACCTCATATTCCATATGAGGACATATTATTTTGATACAACTCAAGACATATGCATTCATGCATATTTCCAGATGAAGGGATCCTTCTTCTTAGAGAATTCACCCATCTATTTGCAACTATATGACGACTTGACTTAATCTATCAAATATATACATACCTCTTTTCTCCTTTTGGTCATCTAGACTTCGACAACTTCCTTCCCTTGCTTGAGAGTTCTTCAATCATTTTAACATGCTGCACTTCTTTGTCACCATACCATCATCCTTCAATGGATCCCGCACAAGGTGGAATGATCAGTGAGACACTTCCTTCTTCCAAGTAGAGGTGAACCTTCTAATGAAGATTCCAATGGAGGACCTTGATTATCTGCATTTTGCAGATGCTCCTTCCTAATAATGATGATGTATGATGGTTCTTTCTATCATGCTAGATGACTTGCTACTTATGCTTTCAATGAGATTATCAAGAGCTACTTCCTCTTTGTGATGACTGCTACATTCATGTAGACTTCTAGTTCAGCTATCTTTCCATGCCTTCTATGATGAAGTTATCTTAATTCCAATTCTAATGCATCCTATTATTCTTGTGATGCTTCCTACCATGATAACTATATTTTACAAAATTGAAAATAACTAAGTGAAGGGAATTATCTCAATCACTTCCTCCTTTGATTTCTTCTTCTTAGGTTCTTCCATTTTTTCCGTGACATGGGCTTCATTCCTTTCTTTCCTTTTCTTGTTGTCCTTTTTGAATTTAGGACAATCTCTCTTGAAATGCCCATATTCCTGATAGCCATAGCATTGGATTTTTGACATATCAATCTTCTTCTTTTTCTAAGGACCAAACTTCCCAAATTTTCCTTTTCTCTTAGCCATGGCAACAAATGCTTGAACTTGCTCATTTGATCGTACATCACTTTTTGCCTTCAACTTGGTTTCTTCAATCTTACACAATGACCAAAGTTCACTGGATGGGGTAGCTTCTTTCTTTCTATGGATGCTTGATACAAAGTTGCCCCATTCCTCCAATAGTGCATTGAGCACAACTGTGGTCATCTCTCTATCAGACATTATTTCCCCGAACCCTTGCAGTTGATCCCATATTTCTGACACCCTCATATGATATGAGGCTATTCCTCCTTCTTTTGATACCTTCATCTTATATAGCTCAGTTCTCAAAGATATTACTTCTCTTGCAGTGCTTACGGAGAATAATTCTACTAGTTTGTCACAAATGTCTTTTGATTTTTCCCATTTTGCTACATAAGGGATGAGAGCATCATTGATTGATTCTATAAGGATTCCTTGAGCCCTTATTTTCCCCTTGTTATACTTTGCTAGAGCTTGAGCTTCTTCCTTTGGTGGTTCGACAATTAAACTCTTAACATGACCAATGACTTAATTTTCTATGAGGATCAATTCAATCCTCTTCTTCCATGCAAGGAAATTCGATGACCCAACCAATTTGTTGCTTTCCTTGCAAAATTAAGTCATTTTGATAGATTTAGACATAGATATAAAGATACTTGTCAAGTGAAGATGCTTCTTTCAACTTGATGATGTTGATGCTAGAAGATGTCTTGCTTCAAAGGTGATCCTTGACTCAAACAGAGGGAGATCACCTTGATTCCTCGATGATCACAACACCTCTTCTTGCTTCTTTGAATGATAGTGTAGAATGTGGTGGCTTTCTTAGAGTGCTTCTAATGTAGGGTCTTTCTTTGATTGAGTGGATGTCGGGTCCTTGAGGTTTTTTTTTTTTTTTTTTTTTTTTTTTTGTGATGAAGATTGTTCAATGTGTACACTTCCCAAGAAATCTTCAATTGAAGAACCCTTCTTTGAATGAGCTAGGGTTTCGAAGTCTTCTTTGAATGAGCTAGGGTTAGTCCTTCTTGATGATTGATGCTCTTGATGTTTCCCAGATGCTCTTCTTGTGCTTCGGTCCTTGAGTATCCTTCTTTAAGTTGCCTTTCTTTGATGTAGTCACCATAGCTTCGTTACCATGTTGAGAAATCTAGGGGGCAACAAGTTAGGTGATTTCTCTTCTTAGATTACTACTTGTGATGTACTTTACTTAATTAGTTTCTTCATTCACTTGATTATATTTGGTGTTCTTTTCATCAAACAACGACCAAATCATAAAGAACAATAAGAGAAGAGGACACAAGATATACTTGATCAACCAAGGCCAAAACCTCTCCAATTGAGAGGAAAACCCATAAGACTTCTCTTCTTATAGAACTTCAATTGACGAATTCCAAGACCCCTCCAAGATCAAGTCAAACCTTTCCTCCTTGATGAGTGTTCCTTCTAGCAACTTTGACTTTGACTACTTCTACAATTTTGACCCCCCAACAGAATGTTCTGCAACTTCGACCTCCAGTAGTTTCTTCTGCAGAAATCCTAGGTGACACGTGTGAGAGAATGATAGTGATTTTGTCCTTCTTTATCCTTCGCTTGAGATGAATCCTTCTCCTCATCAACTCGGCTTGAAAGGGAGAATTGCAAAGCTCAACTCTCTTGGAGTAATTGCAATTTGGTACTTGCTACTGCAAAAGGATGCCCTAATACACTTCGCACGTGTGAGAAAGATGGCCGAAAAATAGTTCCAAAAGCTCAATTTCTTTTGCTAACTTTCACCTCTTCTTCCTCCCTCCTAGGTCTCTTTCTTATCTCGATCCTCCTAGGTCTCTTTCTTATCTCGATCGAACTTCTTTGTTGCTAGATTAGTGTGTCCTTGCATGATGCCGAGTGCTCCTATATATAGGCTTCCTTGAGTCCTCAATAAGGCCGATTTTCCCTTCTAGATAGGTCAACTTGTTGCTTGCACCATGACAAGGTCTTGGAGGGTCTATGACTCTAGTTTGACTCAAATAAAATTCTATTTACAATATGTAACATGCCCAAATGGTTCTTCAATACATGACAATGACTCAATTGACCTAGAAGCACTAAATGGGTGCTTGACCTAAAAATAAATTTTACTTGAGCATGAAACCCATGCCTCAAGAACAACAATAATAATTTTTTTTCTCTTTACATTAAATACATAAAATCATGATTACATATGTCATTACGAAGACTGAACCTAGTTACATATTTCAACGCTAATGACCCAAATGCCTCCGTTCCTACAAGGGATTTCCCACAAGAGAACTGCAAAGTCAATTATTTTAATTGTTGGGCAAGGGTCAAGCTTCGCAAATTGGATGAGGAAGGTGGTCCTATCTCTTTATTCAACCAAGCTTATGCTTGGAGGTAGATTTTAGGAATGCAAAATTAAACTAGAATGTTAATGCAAATGATGATGAGATTAGATAGTTTCAAAAAGATACAATAATGGTAATGTGCTTCAATGTGAGAAATATAAATCACTTCTAACCAAGATTATGAAATATCACTTTAAAACACAAGGTTACAAGATTCCAATAATAAATTAATGAAGCAATATTAAAATTACTCAATGAAATAATGACAATAACATCAAATGTCTTGAGGTATAGTACTTATTAGGATGTTCTTCAGTTTATATGATATGACAACTAGAAACAAGTGAGATTTTAATGATACAAGCACAAGTAACCATTGAAAGATGAGATTGCTAACAATGATTTAATGAGAAATGTAAACAAAATTATATCTAAACATGTAATGAGATTCTAACCAATGAAAGTAAGAGGAAAGGGTTAGTATCTAAACCAAAAGAAAGAAGAAGAGGGTGCTCCCAATACCTTGAGGAGATCACAATGAAGATAAGCAATTCTATTACCAATTACTACTCCTCAGCTTACCAAATGCAAAGATGAAAGCATAAGAAAATCAACAAATGGATTCAGTTATATTAGTTTACACCAGACCTCTAGAAAACCCCATGGACAAGCAGATCAATCACCAAAATCCCACGACCAAGCAAAAGAAAGGCAAAAATATTACTAAAATTTTATGGATTATGTGTGATTAGTTTGAATTATTACAAGCCTTTACTATTAGATTTAATGTGAGAACCCTCCACAGAGTCTCCTCAAAGCACAATTATACCCTTCCTCTTTATGTAACTCCTCTATGCACTGTAACAACCACAGCAACAACTCAACCTTCTTCTGGTGCTCTTGGCCAACACGACTCAGCCATTATGACCTAACTGTCTCACTCTTTGCAACACATGTGGCCCTCAGGACTCCCTTACTACCATGACAACAACCTACATGACTCAATTGCCTCACCTCTCAGCATCAAGACGCTCCAATGCACTTAGATAGCTTGAATAAGCAACTCGACCCTTCCCTTGTTGATTTGTGTAGCTTGGGAGGTACTTCACAACCTAGGTGATGGGTTTGTGAGAAGTTTGACCACAAAAGGGTTTTGTGGTCGAAGTACCCAAGCTAGGGGTTTTGCACTCAAGGTGTGGGCGCAAAACCAAGCGAAGAAAATAATTGTTTAGTCATTGGTTGCATGTGGGCAACCTTAATGGACCAAGGGTGACCTAAGGCGAAGGTGTGATGGCAAAATCAAATGGAAGAGACACTTGTCTTAAGTTAGTTGGGGTTATTGTTGAAAAAGGTCAGGTCGGCTAGGCTTGAAGAGACCCCATTGAGGGCTCGCCACTGCCCTTACAGGAAACTATAAGAAGGCAACAAGACAGACTCATTTGGTATATATCAAGTGCATTCGATCAAGAGTAGGAGGGCAAGTCTGAGGTGCCGCAAACCCAAGGAGCCAAGTCAAGTGTAGAGAAGGATGAGGATGTTTCTGTCTTACTAGTTCTGGTTTGGCCAAGGAGGGGGAGCTGTAGGCTGAGTTTGTGAGTGATGTTCTAGGCATATGTTTGTGTGAAACCCTCTCAACTTTTGGCTGTAGGTATGGTGATCTTTAGAACAGGGCCAAGACCTTGCAATAAGTGATTTGGAGAGGCCTTAAGATCTGTCTTGAAAGGCTAAGACTCTTGAGCTATTATAGAAGTAGTGCCGCGTAAGTTAAGGCACCAACACAAAGATGAATTTGCATAGGTAAACAAGAGTGTTGGTGGGCGAGTTTAGGACACACTTGTTATAAGGGTAGTATGATCTTCAAGAAGGTAGTATTCAACCTCAGAGTATGTACTGTGAAGTGAGCACATGGGACAGTGAGAAGGGCTCACATAGTGAAGGAAGAGGAGGTTTGTTCATAGGTAATGAACAACAATGTTTGGAAGTCCTAGATCAGTCAAAGTGTTGACTGTGTATGGGCAATTTTGTATGCCCTAAGAAGAGCGACAAGTAGAATGATTTGTCACAGTGAGAGGGCAAATCTAATCTGCCCTAGGAGCAATATTCTGGAGCAACCAGGATATTGACAAGTGGGCAGCCTACAAGATCTCATGTATACTGATCGTTGAAGGTGTCAATGGACTGTTAGGAGGCAGATTAGTGTGCCCTAGGTTAGTAAATGCAAGGAGGCAATTCACCGATAAGAGGGTAGTTTGGTGAAAACCCTAAGAGCCGATGATCCTAGTGGATCAGGAGAGGAGCTAGTGGGCAGATCAGTGAGCCAAAGTTCAGTCAATCTTGGAGCAACAAGAGGGTTGATAGTGGTTGACTGGACAACTGGAGATGTAGTTGCAGTGATTGACATAAGAGGTGGCAAAGGACCTGCCAGATGTGTTCAAGGTACGTGGACTAAAAGGGCTGAACGTGCGAACCATTAGCAAGTAGGACAAGTGTATCTTGTTTGAGGTAGATTGGTGGTCATAGTTGTTGACACCAAGCCCTAGTTGTGTCCTTGTATTAGGGCTGTATGTAAGGGCTATGATCCCTACTACAAGAGCCCTAAGATTGTTGTATTAGAATTTGTCATATAACACGTAGCGGGTTAAAAGTTAAAAATTGTCATATGCACTAGTTGATTCACTGATGTATGTTATTCCGTTGTGCAAAGTAGTAGTGTTGAGGTATTTCAGTGTGTATATGATCGTGATTTTAGACAGACTTGTAGCTGAAGTGCCCTGGAAAAATCAACATGGTATCAAAGTTACTTTGAAGGGACAGTGGATTAAAGTGTGCACAACGAAGCAACTCAAAGGGAGCTGAGGTTATCTAGATCATGGAGCAAAGGGTTCAGCCGAGGACATGGAGATGTGGTCTTGATAGGCTACATGGTGAGATGGGCTGGGGGTTCTGGTGGATTGATGGAGAACCGGGCGGGCAATAGTTTGTTGTGTGGCAGTTTGTAGATCTTGGACTTCCTATGACTTGTCATGGATTGTTGGGACTATTTGAGAGGTGCTTTAGCATGGATGATTTGAATTTGTGTGATGGACGAGATGATGGTAGGCTAGTTTCTTCAGTCAGTGGTGATGTTGCACAACCGAGATTGGATGCATATGCATGTGTGGTATTTGACCCAGGAGGATGAGATCGCTTACAGAGTTGGGTTGCGGTGGTGATGTGGCCTGGGTTAGATTGCAGATCAGGCTGACCTAGTAGGACACAAGTTCAATAGTAGTGTGAGCCAGTGGAGATCGTGTAGACTCAAAAGGAGTCTAGCTTCAGAGGGAGATGCCCTATGGAAGTTTGAGTCTTCAGGTTTTGATGAGATGAGGTAGAGACACTGCTGAGATAGTGTGGTTCATTATAGAGGGTATGCAGCGATAGTGAATGCCAGAGATTGGGCTAGCGTCGCCGATGATGATAATGGTTACTTCCGTGCAGTGGAAATACCTCCCTCGCTAAGAGGGAGTGTTGATTTGTGTAGCCTGTGAGGTATTCCCCAACCCTAGGTGTTTGGTTTGTGAAAAGTTTGACCACAAAAAGTTTTTGTGGGCAAAGTACCCAAGCTAGGGGTTTTGCACCCAAGGTGTGGGCATGAAACCAAGTGAAGGAAATAATTGTTTAGTCATTGTTTGCATGTGGGTAACCTTAATGGACCAAGGGTGACCTAAGGCAATGCTGTGATTGCAAAGTCAAATGGAAGAGACCCTTGTCTTAAGTTAGTTGGGGTTGTTGTTGAAAAAGGTCAAGTCAACTAGGCTTGAAGAGATCCCCTTGAAGGCTAGCCATTTCCCTCATAGGAAACTATAAGATGGCAAGAGGAGAGACTCATTTGGTATCCATCAAATGCATTCGATCAAGAGTAAGAGGGCAAGTCTGAGGTGTCTTAGGTGTAAGGAGCCAAGCCAAGTGTGGAGAAGGACGAGGATGTTTTTGTCTTCCTAATTCTAGTTTGACCGAGTAGGAGGCGCTGTAGGTCGAGTTTGCAAGTGATGTTTTTGTGTGAAACCCTCCCAGTTTCTGTGCACAGGTATGGTGATCTTTAGAATAGGGCCGAGACCCTGCAATAAGTGATTTGGAGAGTCCCTAAGATCTGTCTTGAAAGGCTGAGAACCTTGAGCTATTGCAGAAGTAGGGCCGCATAAGTTAAGGCAATGATGCAGAGATTAAAAAGTTTGTGAGAGAGGTTTTGCATAGGTAAACGAGAGTCCTTGGAGGCCGAGTTTAGGGCACACTTGTAGCTGGAACAGGTGCCCTAAAAGAGGTCGAAAATTTCAAAGACAATGCACATAAAAATGACCTTAAGACGGTGCAACAAGACATTTGAAATAAGGTGTGTTTGACTTGGTTCTCAACATTGATTGGATGCTAAGTGATGGAGTGTTTGTCCTAGGGTTTAGGACATAGGTTTGATGCCCTAGTTCAGGGCTCCTTCAATGGTATGTTCCCCTTAAAGGACTTGTTGAAAATTGTAACTAGGTTCAGTCTTCATAATTACCTAATTGTAATCATGATATTGTATATTCTCTATGAAGAAAGAAAACGAAAGAAAAATAAATTATATTTTATTTTGGAGTATGGGTTTCATACTCGAGTTTGAGTCAAAGTATGTTCTTTGTGCTTTTAGGTTTTCTAGGTCTTTCTTGGATAAAGAATAATATTGGTCATGTGTCATAGTCCCATTTACTCGTAATAAAGAAATATATTTATTTTATCAAGAAAAAGCCCTTTTTGTATCTCGAGGCTAAGTTGGCCCAAGAGCAAATCAAGTTGGCCTAAGGGAGGGCTATTCAACCCCTCAAGTGTTGAAGAATGTAACCATTATCAATCTTCATAATTGTATTTGAGTCATGATGTAATGTATTTGTCAAAAGAAATAAAAAGAAATTTTATTATTAAAGAAATTGACTTATTAAAGCATGGGTTTTATGCTTGGGTCAATTGTTTTTAGGTCAAAGTCTCCATTGAAGACTTCAAGGGTTTATGTCAAGTGTCCTTGTCCATGTCATAATGTAAAAGACCCTTCTTGGGCTTTATTTGTCAAGAAATAAATTTATTTTATTGTAAATTAGGTCAATTAGGCCTCCTCCACCAACTCAGCCTCAACAAGGGAATTAGACCTCATAAACTCACTATATATTGGAACAACTCGACTCATTTGGAAGCACATCTCTCACAAGTTCGAATTGCAGTAGCTGGAAGCAAAAAAAGTGCGAAGTTCAAGAATGAAGTTGGAGTTGAAGTTTTTGGGTCTCTCTCTCTCTCTCATGTGCAACACAATTCTGAAGCTGCATTGAAGCTGTGAAGCTGCATGGAAGCTGTGAAGCTGTATCAAGGTTGAAGTTGAGAAGCTGCTAGGCTGAAGCTATTGAAGTTGCTAGATAGAAACTGTAGTCCTAAAACTGGATCAAAGTTTTGAAGCTGTGGGTCGAAATCTTGGGTTGAAGCTGCATTTGAGAAGTTGACACTATTAGTTTTGTTAGCATTGGAGGTGTTCTAGTCTCAAAACTTTGTGGGGAGGCTAAAAGACATGAGATCTCCAAAACCCATAAATCGTTTATGGAAATTCCATCTAGAGATGGCTTAATTAGATTATTAGCTGATTTTTAAGTATATCTTAAGTCTAAACTTAGGTAATATGGTTAATCAATCAATATTAATTGAGATAAGGTGAGAATTCTCTAGAAACTCACATGGATCGACAGGGAATTAATCTGGGTCCTTGACTAAGTATTAATCTTGGCCGTAGATCGAGAATACACTTGTGGAGTTTGATTTCCTTGGGAGTTTGATTTCCCAGAATAGCAACACTTAGTTGCCAAAAGAGTTCGAGCTTCAGAGGGGAAGCAGCGATAGAGAGGGGCAGGGACAGTGATTTGGAGGAAGTTTTCCATATCCAGAGAGGCAACAACAAGAGGTCGAGTTATACCCAGTGAGGCAGCGTAGAGGACTACGCAGTCAACTTCAGAGGGCAATTCGGTTTATATGGAGGAAAAATCGATTTAGCTTCCAGAGGCTTGGAAAGTCTTCCAGAAGGCCAGAAAATCATTTTCATCAGTAGAGACAAGCATAATGACTTTATCATAGGCAATTCCGAGCTAGACGTACAAGGCTCTGCGCAAGCACTGCACAGAGGGTCCAGGAGGATGAGTTTTCTGAGGTAGAGTTGTGCTGCGGATGCTTGTGGAGGAAGGGAAATTCCCTTAGATAATTTTGGCTGGATTTTCTTGCTGTTTGGATTTCCAGTTGGGCATCTATAGATTGTACTCAGATTTCACTGTTGCATAATAATAAAACCCTCAGCCGCTGCACTGGTTTTCCCAAGTTGGTTTTTTCTGGGGAATTTTGTCCAAAAATAATTGTGTCAAAGTTTATGTGCGTGTGCTAGATTTCTCAATTTCCAGTGCTATTTTCTTCCGCAGTTTATTTGTGAAAATCATAGTGTGAATTATTTGATTTTTGTCGTAGCAAATAATTTCTTAAATAAATTAACAATGAGGAAAATAATTTCCAGTTGTTGTGATGGATGAAATTTTCACATGGTATTAGAGCGTAAGTGATTAGCCGGGAAGTTCATAAGCAGAGAAGGGAATTTCGTTGTTTAGAGGAGCAACAGACCGAAATTCTTAGAGGTTGTGTAGTCCCTTGACAGGCAGATCGAATTGCTGGGCAAGGGTTCGATTTTCAGTAGCGGGTTGGCAGAAAATCGTATTTGCCTAGAATAGTGATTCCATTAGTTAGGGGGAGCAACATCAACTCAAATTTTTGCTGAGCAGATTTCTGGTTGGACGCAAAAGGTTTTTGCCGCAATAGAATCAGTGTCAGGTGGAAGAGAAAAGCACACGAGGGAAAATTTCTCTTAGGGGACTTCGAGTTTCAGAAGTTCGATTTTTCCAAGAAGATTAGCAGTGGCTGTGAGAAGATTTCCTCATTCCAGAAGGGAGTGTGAGTAGTAGATCCAACAACCAAGAAGAGGGAAAGAGGAAGTTTTCGACAGATTCAGAGATGGCCACAACAGGGCTTAGAGATTAGGATAGGTTGGAAGGAGCCTCCAACTCTATCATCTAGAAGGCTAGGATGTCCTTCCTTCTGGATGAACATGGCCTGAAGACCTATGCAGAAAAAGTGGAAGCAATTCCCCAAGACCCCGATAAGCAGAAGGAGTGCAAGAAAGAAATGGCTAAGGCAAAGAGGATGATTTTAGATGGTGTCCGAGATCATCTGGTCTCACATGTGGCAGACAAGGGAATGACCAAGGAAATGTGGGATGCTCTTTTTGAGCTATTTTAGAGTTTTTCTGAGCAACAGAAGATGTTTCTTCAAGAAAAGTTGAGGAACACCATGATGCAGAATGACAAGAGCATAAATGCCTTTCTCACTCAGATTCAAGAGGTCTGAGATCAACTATCAGCCATTGGGGAAGCACCCCAACCCACAAAGCTTGAACAATTGACACTGAATAGTGTCTCAGAGGATTGGTAGGTATTTATCCAGAGTATCTTGGGCAGAGATTCCTTGTCGAAGTGGGACAAAATGTGGTCTGATCTACAAGAGGAGGAGTTGAGGAGGGATCTGTTGAAGAGTACCGTCAGCGGCAACAACAACAAGTGCCCGAAGAGTGAGGAGGAGAATGTGGCCCTAGCATCTAAGGGTCCCAGTCAGGGGCAAGGGGAGCAAAAGAAGAAGAAGGACCTATCAAAGGTCAAGTGCTTCAGATGTGGTGAATTTGGTCACTACAATACGCAATGTTCTCTGAGGAAGAAGGACAAGCAGGAGAAGCAGGACTAGGTGGCAACATCAGTTGAGATAGACAAGTTGTCCTCCAGGCTGGAGGAAGACTTAGCTATGATGGTAGCTATACCTCTAGGAGTGAGGTGGGGAGACTTGTAGTCCCAGAGATTGTAGAGATAGGGAAGAGTCCATTGAGGAGTCCACCTCATGGATCATCATTGGGCTATGGAGGTCCACATTATTCATTAGCAAGATGGATTCGTGTCAGAGATACAGTCAGATTCAAGAGTGACAGGTGCAGACTAGTAGCAGTCAGGTGGTGATGAGCACGGTGCAGAGTTGGTAGCAGTGTAGAGTGGCACAATGTAGAGTCAGCGACAACACAGATTTCTTGGTGGACAGTGTAGTGGCTAGTAGCAGTTAGATGCGCAAGAGACAGATGCATCATACTGAACATAATTGATTCAGTATTTTGGATGCTTCTCAGTTGTAGTTGTTCCAGTTGCAACAACAGCAGTTGAGAGGGAGTTGCAATGTAGATGCAAAGTTGGCAATAGTATGGCAGTGTCATCCGTAGGACAGATGCAACATTAGAGTTGCACAATTGTTGGTGGGTAGTGGCCAGACATTAGCAGTGTGACAAAGAGGTGATACAGAGACACGGTGTTGTAGCATCAGTGGTGCAACACTAGAACACCTTGCTCGCTAAGAAGGAGTGTTAGTTTTTGTAGCATCAGAGGTGTTCTAGTCTCGAAACTTTGTGGAGAGGCTAAAATACATGAGATCTCCAAACCCCAAAATTCAATGGAAATTTCACTTAGAGATGTCTCAATTAGATTATTAGCCGATTTTTAAATATTTCTTAAGTCTAAACTTAGGGAATATGGTTAATTAATCAATATTAATTGAGATAAGGTGAAAATTCTCTAGAAACTCACATGGATCGACAGAGAATTAATTTGGGCCCTTGATTAAGTTTTAATCTTGGCTGTTGGAGGTCCAACAAAGGATTATAAAACAAAGTTGATGGGTAGATGGAGAACACACTTGTGGAGTTTGATTTCCTTGGCAGTTTGAATTTCCAGAGTAGTAGCAGTCAGTTGCCGGAAGAGTTCGAGCTTCAGAGGGGAAGCAAAGACAGTGGGGCAGGGACAATGATCCATAGTAAGTTTTCTAGATCCAGAGAGGCAACAATAAGAGGCCAAGTTATTCCCAGTGAGACAACTCAGAGGACTGCGCAGTCAACTTCAGAGCGTAATTCAATTTAGCTGGAGGAAAAAGCAATTTAGGTTCCAAAGGCCTAGAAAGTCTTGCAAAAGGCTGAATAATCATTTTCCTTAATAGAGATAGGCAAAACGACTTCATCAGAGGCAATTCCAGGCTAGACGTTTAGGGGTTTGCACAAGCACTGCGTAGAGGGTCTAGGAGGACAAGTTTTCTGAGGCTGAGTTGTGTTGGGGTTGCTTGTGGAGGAAGGGAAATTCCCTTAGATAATTTTGGCTAGATTTTCTTACTGTTTGGATTGCCAGTTGGGCATCCATAGATTGTACTCAAATTTCACTACTGCATAATAATAAAACCATCAGTTGCTGCACTAGTTTTCCCAAGTTGGTTTTTTTCGGGGACTTTTGTCCAAAAATAATTGTGTCAAATTTTATGTGTGTGCTACCATTTCTCAGTTTCCAACACTATTTTCTTCTGCAGTTTACTTGTGATAATCACAATGTGAATTATTTGATATTTTCCGTAGTAGATAAATTTTTAAATAAATTAACAATTAGGAAAAGAATTTCCAGTTGCTGTGGTAGATGAAATTTTCACAAGCACTTGGTAATTTTGGAAGAGTTCATCTATCAGAAGGAAGAGCTGACTTGGTGGAGGAAGGTATTTTGGTCTAGGGTCTTGGTTTATCTCAATTTGACTCTACTGAAGGAAGAGTTTTGACTGAGTTTTCCCCTATAAAGGGGTTTTAGCCTTGGCTGAGTGTCTACATTTGGTGCCCTTGATCTTCACATTTTTACTTTGATGATTGCTTGATGAGAAGAAGATAGAAGAAGAACACAAAGAAGTTATTAAGAACATAGGAATATCACAAGTAATTATCAATATAAGAAAATCTTTTTGCCTTTTCGATTTTCTAACATGGTAGCAAAGCTAAGGTAAAGAAAGAAGAAAAAGGTAGTTGAAAGATCTATTGAAGAGAGAATAAAGAGTTTCAAGGTTAGAAGGAGTAGAAGATATCAATATGACAAATTCAATGAAGGGAGGGAACAAGCTAGAAGGAGGTTCCAACTACAGAGCATGGCAAAGAGGATAGACCTTATCCTCGCCAAGCACAAAGTTTTGGATCTTGTTCTAGGAAAAGTCAAGAAGCCTACAGGTGAAGCAGAGAAGCAGAAGTTTAGAGAAACCAAAATCTTGGCCATGAAACTAATAATGGATGGTGTTAAAGACAACCTAGTTCCATACATTTCCAACGTAGATTCTGCTCAAGAAATGTTTGAGGCTCTCTCAAAATTATTCACCATGAAGAACATTGGTCAAATAGCAACATGAAGAATGAACTAAAAACTATTAAGATGACGAATGAAAATACCGTTTCATCTTATTTTGTAAGAATCTCTAGAATAAAAGATGAACTCCAAGGAATGGATGAAATCAAATCAGAAAAAGAGCTCGTAATTACTACTCTTCTGGGACTACCAAAATCTTGGAGTGCTTTTGCATCAAGAATTAACAGTTGGAAGGATACTCCAACATTTGAACAAATGTGGAATGCATGGAGTCAAGAAGGAGCTTGAATATCACTAGTAAACAACAAGGAGGAGGACGAGGAAGAAAACACCTCGAATGCATATTCTGCTCATCACAAGAAGGGAACCTTCAAGAAGTTCAAAGGACCAAAGAAGAAAGTTGACCTATCCAAAATTGAATGTTACGATTGTCATAAGATGGGTCATTATATAAGTCAATGTTCTGAGAATCCAAGGAATGGGAAGAGAAAGAGATCAAGCAAATATTGCTGATGGAGCTCCACCGAAGAAGAACAAAACTGAGGAATCAGAAGTCAAGGACTTATACTACTAAGTTCTCTCCTATATATCCTTCTTAGTCTTGTATTGTTTTCCTTTATATTTTGATTTTTAGAGTTTGTAGGTCTAACATGTCTCGTTAAAACATTTTGGATTTATTTTTTTAAGTTGTAGGTATCCCTCAAAAGGATTGTGTTGAGAGGGGGCCTTCAACATTTTACAAAAGATAAGTATTTTGTTCTTTGTAACCTCTTTTCACGTTTGGTTTCCTCCTCACATCAAGACTTGTTTATATTGTATACTGATAACCTTCTCTGTAATTTTTCCTTAGTTAGGAAATCTTGCTCAATGCTCAAGGGTTATGGAGGAGACTTCAAAGGATAGACTTGAAGCATGGTAGAAGTTCTATTGCAAAGGAAGCCCTTCAAGAATTGATGTCCTACAAGGTTTGTTAAGGAATAACTCAAAGGTATTTCTTAGAATATAAGCTTTGTGATAAAGTTCTCTTCATGTAAAAGGTACAATCATTCTTCTTTTGAAATTTGCTTTACATTATTGACACCGTTATGTCTAGGGTTTTGAATCACAAAGATTCTTGTTAGGGTGATTAATCATTAGATTGAATATACCCTCACGATATATTTGATCATTCTTGTGTAACCCTAACCTTTAGGGTTCACTATAAAACCCTAGCCTCTTGTTGCTAAGAGTATGTCAATATTGATTATGAAACCCTAGTCTACTTAAGGTTATTATTTTGATGTTTAGGTTTTGGTATTACAGAAACCCTAGTTCTTTAGAGTTTACTGCTATAAAATTGGATTCGTCCTAAACCCCTGCCGTGTCCCCAATCCCACGAATTAGACATGATTCGCCGAGACATGTGTCCTTTGAGCATGCCCGACTTGTGGGATTCGACTGATATGCAAATCTCGTCAGCGTGCCCAACGTTAGGACATGTGTCCCTTGGAAAGTCGTGTCGCGCGGCCCATAAACCCCGATTTGGGCTTATTTCTCTCTCATTCTTTTGTCTCTCTTGTTGTGGGTGTGTGGGAGCAACTGGGAAAGGGTTTGGGAGTATTTTTGAGGCGATTCAAACAACACGTAAGTGAATTTTGCTTCTATTTATTTTGCATTTTTATTACAGCTGTTTGCATATGCATTTTTTTACAAGTTTGTGCATTTTTCCTTTATCTTTTTACAACATTCATGGCTCAATCAAGGGCAGTAGGTAAGGGGCAAAGGAAGGGGAAGAATGTCCCTATTGGTGATGCCCCTCCTGTTCCAATTTCATCAGGGTCTGTAATTGTTCCCTCTATTGGAAGTGGGGCTGCAATAGTAGCTTCAAATGTTGAGGGAAGAATGAATTTAGAAAGACAATAGGCTCAAGAAAACAAATCTTCCTTGTGGAAGTATGTCACAAGAGATCAAGGGCCAGGCAACAAGTTGAAGGGAGGAGGGAATATTGCTTGGAAATGCAACTATTGCAACAATCATTTCAAGAACACTTATTACCGCGTGAAAGGTCATTTGTTGGCTTTACTAGGTTGTGGAATTGGAGAATTTACACATGTGTCTTTAGCTAAGAGGAAAGAAAGGGAAAAAAATGCCAATGTTGGTGTGGCAAGGGTGGCTGCATCATCTAAGAAAAACAAGAACGATGATCCCTTTCCATGCTTGAGGAAAAGCAACAACAAATTCCCATTTGAGAGTTTTGCTGGGGGTGTGGGTCAAGCAGCAAAAAGAAAGGAAGTGGCACTTGGTCCAAAGGACAAGATTTTTCGGAAAGAGAAACAGGAAGAGCTTGATCTCACCTTTGCATTCTTTTTCAATTAGAATTTCATATCCTTTAATGTTGCATGCTTACCTTTATTTATTGAGATGTGTCGAGCTTTAACTCATGGGGCTCCATCAGGGTATGTGCCTCTCTGGTCAGAGAAGCTTAGAACCACATTGTGGACTAAGGCAAGAAAGAGGTGGACAAAATGTTTGAACCTATTAAATCAGCATGGCCAACATCTGGGGTTAGTATTGTTTTTGATGGATGGACAGATCCAACACACCACCCACTTATCAACTTCATGGTGTCTTCCTTGAATGGACCAGTTTTCTTGAAATCAGTGGATGCACTTGGATAATACAAGGATGCACAATATATGGGTGAGTTGTTCATTAAAGTTATTGAAGATGCAGGTGTTGATTATTGTGTGCAAATCATTACAGATAATGCACCTATTTGCAAGGCTGCTAGCATGATTGTGGAAGCTAAATATCCACAAGTATTTTGGAGACCTTGCATTGTCCATTCCTTGAATTTAGCACTTAAATCTATTGTTTCTGATGTGCCTTGGATTGGAAGTATTATTGAGGATGCACAACATTTCCGCAACTTTGTACAAAATCATACAAATGCTCTCACAATCTACAAGGAGTAGAACCATCTATCCTTGTTGAAGATTGCAGATACATGGTTTGCCTCTTCATTCATCATGTTGAAGAGGTTGAGGGAGGTCAAGACTGCTCTTGGGGCCATGGTTATTTCAGAGTTTTGGTCTTTTTGGAGAAACATAGATCAAGTAGCCTAAAAAAGAGTCAAGAACACAATGTTAGATGATGCTTGGTGGGAGAGGGTCAATCTCACTATTAAGATCATGGACCCTATCATTGCTTTGCTACGGTTTGCAAATATAGACCAACCCATCCTAGGAGAGGTTTATGAGGGATGGGATTCCATGATTGAGTCTGTGAGAACCATTATTTTACAGAGTGAGTGCCTTGAGTATCAAATATCATCAAAGGCCTTCTTCACCACCATACAGGATATTCTTGTCTGTAGATGGGACAAGAATTGCACACCTTTGCATTGTTTGGCTCACTCATTGAACCCAAAATACTACAACCGTGAGTGGCTAAATGGTGGACCTTCCCGCAAATTCCCTCCTCACATGGATGGTGAAATTTCACAGGGGAGGAAGGATGCATTGAGGCAGATTTTTCAGGATAGGACATCTCTTGATGAGGTGGAGAATGCCTTTGCAAAGTTTTCCACTCGCACTGGGCGATTTACAGGCTATGATGCGATTAGAGATAGGGGGCTAAGAAGCCCTATTCTTGGTGGGCAACTCATGGGGCAACAAGCCTCCTCTACAACAATTAGCCATGAGGCTCCTCTTCATCCTCTTGTTGTGAGAGGAATTGGAGCACATATGGGAATTTGTATACTATCAAGAAGAGCAGGCTTGAGCAGTCCAGGGCAGAGACAATGGTGTATGTTCACACCAACCTCTGTCTTATTTACAGGCAGAGGGAGGAGTGGTTAAAGGGAAAGACAAAGATGTGGGATGTCTTTCTTGATGATATGGGTTTGGACAACAGTGTTGAGTTGGCATTGGCTAACTTGGATCTTATTGACCCAGTGCTAGAGCCTGTCACTTTTGATGATGGTGATATTGTTGAGGGGTCATCCTCCACACCAAAAGATGCAAAGATGACATTGGATAAAAAGGAGGATGCAACAGAGGAGGGCAGTGGTGACCATGACAGTGATTTTGATTTTGATGATGATGATTGATGGTTCATGAGTCATGAGCTACCTACTACCTTGAGGCTTGAAGTTGTTATTTCTCTTTGCCATTGGCATTGCTAACATTTATGTAACACATTTTGATTTTGATGACTTGATGAGAAAACAACAATTTCTTGTCTTTCTCCTATTGGATCATTAATGGATTTGTCACAATTGTATTTGTATGCATAATGTTACTTTGTAAAACTTAAAAATTTTAAATTTACAATGTAGAATCTAGATCTATGTTTGAATTTGTATCATGAATGAGAATTTGTGTAAGAAATATCTAATATCTAATATATATATATATATAATATATATATATATAATATATATATATATATAAAAAAATGATATATAACGTGTCCTACATGTCCTATTCCGAGGGGTCAACGTAACTGTGTCAGACACTCGAATTTTCGTGTCCTACGTGTCCCCGCGTCAGGTGACTTAGGTTTACTGTTAAGGTCTAAATTATGTATTGAATCCCTAGATGGTTTGATGAATTAGAGTGTATGAGAAAAACCCTTGCAGTATCTATAGTAAGATCGTAGGAATGAAACCCTTGGTGTATATTCGTCCAATCGAAACCCTAGACTGGAGAAAAATTATTGTTTGTTTGACTTTGATGTATTGGTGTTTGTGTCCTGGATTTATCTAGTAGGTATGAATGATGACATGGGATGCTGGTAAATAAAATCCTAGATATGTATATTCTAGTATGGTAACCTAATTGTTGATATTTTATAAATTCTAGGTTTTGTAAAGCCCTAGTAGAGATTGATATTCTAGGATATAATGATATTGTTTTATGATATGATGATAAAATCTAGGGTTTGCAACAAAGCCTAGTAGAGTCTAAAATAGATGAAACTGTAGATGTATAGTAGGATTGTTATCTTATTAAATTGCTAATATTTAAGGCTTTGTGACAAAACCTAGCAAGAGGTTGAAGTCTAGTATGTGTCTCTTGCTGATTATAAACCTAACTAGGTTTAGGTATTTAATATTTGATTGTTTTGATGCCTGCATTATATTGACATCATTTTGATATAGTTAACTCCATGCTTCTGTATACATATTTTGGTTGTACTTGCTATTAAAGTTTTTGCAAGTACACAATCTTGAAGATAATGAAGATGTTCGTATAAGCATGATAAAGGAAGCTATAAGGATGATGATGATCAAGATGACATTGATGCCATAAGAAAGAAATAAAGCCTTGAAAGGATGAAGTTTCTCCGATATCATGAAATTGTTGATTTCCTTAAATTAAGGAGGTTGGATAGAAGAAAATGTATATCTCCCCAATTGAGAGGGAGGGGATATTATGACAGTGAGTATCGTGATGTAAGAATGAAACCAAATGAATGGAAGTATTACAGATAAAGGTTCGTGATTCATGAAGACTTGAGAAGTATTGAGGCTGTATTTGGTGCTGTTGAAGAAGTGAAAGAAGAAAGCTTTCGACACGATGTGTTTGGATAACTTAATGATGATATTAGTAGCATTTGAATGATTGAAGACCCCGGAGGTTTGTGTTTACTTGTACATATATTTGAAAGTTTATTATTGATTGGGGTTTGTGTTTGTATAGGTAGATCTCTCCATAAGACGAATGAACACTTTGGAAGCATGGTTGGACAAATGGATATATCTGGTTTAGTTTACAAGGAGAGGTGAACATTTAATGGAAGATGCTTGGGAGGACATTTGGTGGGCCTCTGTGTTGATGTCTAGATCCCGAAGAGGGAGGGTGGCATTGGTCATGGAGCTCCGACTTTGGATACACCTAGATACTTGGGTTGATGGTTAGCAAGTAAGCTTGATGGTATCTAGAGTGGCTGAAAGCTTGAGTCCATCTTAGTCCCACCTAGATAGATTACTGTGGTCAGATATCTAGTTTGCAACACTGAGTGTGCTAAAACTCTTCGTAGTTCATTTTTGAGATCTTCTATGTACCTCTATATATATGTAATTATGAATACCTCCTAGTTAAGAGGGAGTGTTGAAGAATGTAACTAGTGTTGATCTTCATAATTGTATTTGAGTCATGATGTAATGTATTTGTTAAAAGAAAGAAAAATAAATTAACTATTAAAGAAATAGACTTATTAAAGCATGGGTTTTATGCTCGGGTCAATTGTTTTTAGGTCAAAGTCTCCATTGAAGACTTCTAGGGTTTATGTCAAGTGTCATTGTCCATGTCATAATGTAAAAGACCCTTCTTGGGCTTTTTTTGTCAAAAATGAAATTTATTTTATTGTAAAATAGGTCAATTAGGCCTCCTCCACCAAGTCGGCCTCAACAAGGGAATTCGACCTCACAAACTCACTATATATTGGAGCAACTCGACTCATTTGGAAGCACATCTCTCACAAGTTCGAATTGCAGTAGTTGGAAGCAAAAAAAGTGTGAAGTTCAAGAAGGAAACTGGAATTGAAGTGTTTGGGTTTCTCTCTCTCATGTGCAACGAAATTATGAAGCTGCATCAAAGCTGTGAAATTGCATTGAAGTTGTGAAGCTGCATCAAAGTCGAAGTTGTGAAGCTGCATCAAGTTCGAAGCTATGAAGCTGCATCAAGGTCGAAGTTGTGACGCTGCATCAAAGTCGAAGTTGTGAAGCTGCATCAAGTTCGAAGTTGTGAAGCTGCATCAAGGTCGAAGTTGTGAAGTTGCATCAAAGTCGAAGTTGTGAAGCTGCATCAAGTTCGAAGCTGTGAAGCTGCATCAAGGTCGAAGTTGTGAAGCTGCTAAGCTGAAGCTATTGAAGTTGTTAGATAGAAACTGCAGTCCTAAAGCTGGGTCAAATTTTTGAAGCTAGGGGTCGAAATTCTGGGTTGAAGCTACATTTGAGACGCTGACACGTGGTAAAATTGGAAGAGATCATCTATCAGAAGGAAGAGCTGACTTGGTGGAGGAGGAAGGTCTTTTGGTCTAGGGCCTTGGTTTATCTCAATTTGAATCTACTTGAAGGAAGAGTTCTGATTGGGTTTTCCCCTATAAAGGGGTGTTACACCTCACTGAGTGCCCACATCTAGTGTCCTTGTTCTTTACGTTTTTACTTTGATGATTGCTTGATGAGAAGAAGATAAAAGAACATAAAGAAGTTAATAAAAACATAAGAATATCACAAGTAATTATCAATATAAGCAAATATTTTTGCCTTTCCAATTTTCTAACATCAAGAAAGCTATAAATACAAGGAGCTTGACCTCATTTGGATCACTCTGTCATAACAAGTTTGATATGCAATAAAGAAGGAGAATAAGAGCAATAAGTACGAGGGAAAGAAGGAAGAATCGACGTTTCTTGGGCTAGATCTCTCTCTCTCTCTCTCTCTCTCTCTCTCCATACGTGTGAAGCTAGGGTTTTTGTGAAGTTGCAGTTACATGAGGCCGAAATTGCAAGGCCAAAATTCTGAGTAGCAGTTGTAGGGCCAAAATTCTAGGACAAAGTTCCAATAGGTCAAAGTTTGGAAGCTGCCTAGGGGAAGATCTTGTTGGGCGCTGACTTGGTGCTTGGTAGGGTTGTTGGCTTTGGTCTTTGGGTCTTGGAAGTCTCTTTAGCTTCCTTTTTCGTCTGTTCCTTCGGCTTCATCTTTCTCTTCGACTTCCTTTGGCTTACTCAGAACTGAAGCGTTTTAATTGATTTTTATATGAGTTTCACCAATGACCAAAGGACACGTCTATTGGAGGGAGGCCGACTTGTATACTAAAAATATATATTGGAGAGTCTTTTATCCATAGACTTGATTATTCAAGAAAAACCATATAAGAGCTGCTATACCGGCATGGAGGTCCCACATGCCACGTCATCACCTTTAATCCAATCGCAACTTCATGAAAGATAGGAGTTATTCCTAAGACTCCTCGATATGCGATAAATACAAATCAGAAGTGTTTACATTGGTGGGTTTTAAACAAAGACCCAACCAATCACCAAGCGGCGCTTTAACATAGAACCTGCCAACGAATGCCGATCCCACCTGAATGCACAAGACCAGACCCCAAATAAAATTAAACTTGTGTCCATAAACTTCTCGGGTCCACATAGTCCCAAGTCTTATCAGATTGATTCTCCACTGTTGATCTCATCATTAATTCAACGGTTGTTGATCCACTCGATCAACAAACCCAATCGCCAATCCTCCATCGTTTGATTAAGGCGCGCTGGATCCAATGGTTCACAAAAATATCGGCCGGGGAACTTGCGCGACGCTTAACTGCCTTTATGGAGCTAATAAGGATTATAAATCCTTGATTTATAAAAGTTCGGGTCCATTTTGAGATTAACGTCTGATCACTTTATGACCCGATATCCATTGGATATACGAGGTCATCAAGTCTACGGTCTGCGGGTCTTCAACTAGCACACGGGTTAAAACAGGCCTATCCCCTGCCATTGACTGTGATGTAAGCGTTGAAAATGAGATTGACGGCTAGGATTTAGTGCGGGCCTTCAGCCATGATCAAAACAGCCGCACACTTCTAGCCCCGCTCTTCCAATAGTTGTTGCTCCTGTGGCTTATCTTCTTGTAACCTCCTATAACTCTGTTTATGCTCCTCCGCTGTTTTCTTCCTATCGGTTCTTCTTGGGCATATATTACATGCGATACTTCTATATGGCTCCTTCGATGTTTTCTTCTTTACTCCTCTGTTATTGTTGTTGCTCTTTGTTCTTTCGATAATACTTACCCTTGGGCATATGCGATAACCTGCTTCTCTTGCTCCAATGACTTGCTTATTTGATGGCTTTCGATAAACTCTTCATCTTACTCTTTGGCTTCAAGATGGCTTCTCCTCTTTGGTTTCTTGCCCTTGTTGCTTTACTGGATCTACTACGTCATTTGCTGTTTAATTGCTGTTCAATTGACCTCCTGCGTCATTTGCTGTTCAATTGACCTCCTGCTGTTCAATCGTTGTTCAGTTGTTCATTTGACCTCCTGCTGTTCAATCCACTTCGGTCTTCCATCTCATCATATCATCATATATCAAACTTTCATCCGTATGAAAATTATGATCAATGGGCATCAATGGGCAATCATATATCAAAGAATTTGCCATCACAAACACTGCTATATTGACATCAATGACAACCTAGATTAACAATCTCCCCCTTTGTCATTGATGGCAATATTCTTCTTCTCTCCCCCTTTGACATCAATGGCAAAGGAGTGCACAAGGACTCCCCCTGTCGAACTCCTCCATCGACATTGTATACTTAGTATTCATTACCTTCGAACAGTGAAAACCCACTCAAACTATATTTTCCATCTACCCATTCACAAACTTCCCTATGAAAATTTTAAATGTTGGAGAGGGACACATTCTTAAAATACTATGTAGCTGTGCTTTACTCAACTCAGAGAAATAAGGATGCAACAGATTACGCTTGGCAGAGATTCTCTTGGAAAGGTCACATACCAGCACTTTCGATAACAAATCGAAAACATCATCATCTAAATCCGAGACTTCGGTTCTGAGATCACAGGCCTCTCATTAAGGAAAAGGATGCCAATCACTGAGTTATGAAACTCTCGGCCAAACTTCTTCATTTGGAGTTCCGAGTAAGCTGAAGATCTCCTTCCACATCATCTTCTATCAACTGGCACTTTCTGTACTTCAGAGTGTTATCAAGATTCATGTTACTGCTACAAAATTGAAAACTATGAGTTGATTTTCCCTTCAAACAAAGCCTTTATTTTTGTCCTTGATTTACCTGTTCTCACATTATATCTCTGAGTCGAGACATTCAACTTTTGTAATACCAAAAACATAGTTATTAGCCCTATTTCTCTAGCATTAGATGGCCTTCTCTGCTGCTCCAATTTCTGCTCAGTGATCAAGTGGAAAACATCTTCAACAACAGTCCAAAGAATGGTTACAAGATCATGTTCTTCAATGTAGTAAAACAGTGCGAAACACGCATATGGAATTCCAAATGAATTAATTAATTGATTGAGCAACAATACTCAATAATAATACAGAGATATTTACAAAGATAGAAACATCAAGTTTCTATGTAAGATTCAGTTTCATCTAAGAAACTGCTAAAGAAAGGAAAATGGCAACAGCTAAAAGAATGAGCATTAAACTAAACTAGAATTATTCTTATACCCTCCCTTAATGCTCAATCTATTTACAACACCAATAGACCCCCTGAATTGTTCAAACTTAGCAGGACCAAGAGGCTTGGTGAAGATGTCTGCGGGCTGCTCTGTTGTGGGAACATATCTCAACTAAACGGATCTGTCTTCAACAAGCTGGCAAATGTAGTGGCAATGAGTTTCCACATGTTTTGTTCGTTCATGAAAGACAGGATTTTTGGCAAGTTTGAGCACTCCCTGATTATCACAAAACAAGGAAGTATGACTTGTCTGGGAAACATGCATATCTGCAAGCATACGTCGAAGCCAAACTGCCTCACAGAATGCCTTAGCTGCTCCCCGTACTCTGCTTTTGTTGAGGAGAGAGCCACGACTTGCTGCTTCTTACTAGTCCAGGTGACAGCACCAGATCCTAGACTAAACACATACCCAGCTGTAGATTTACGATCATCAATTGAACCGGCCCTGTCAGAATCTGTGTAACCACTGAGTATAGGTTCAGAACTGCGAGTGTATAGGAGTCCATAATCAAAAGTGCCACACACATATCGTAGCACACGCTTTGCTGCTATCCAATGATCAACTTTAGGAGCTGACATGAAACGGGAAATGTAGCTGACTGCAAAACTGATGTCTGGTCTGGTGGCAGTAAGGTAGATGAGACTACCCACTAATTGCCTGAATAAAGTGTCATCTATAGGAAGAGAGGATGACTGAGCTGAAAGTTTGAGTCCTGGTTCCATAGGAGTCGTGGCTGGTTTGTAATCCTGCATTCTGAACCTGTCCACAATATTTTTGGCATACTTGGACTGAGAGAGAAAGATGTGATTCTCAGTCTGCCAAGCTTCAACCCCTAGACAGTAGTGAAGAAGACCCAAGTCTGTCATATCAAAAGTTTTGCATAAGTCTTGTTTGATTCCATGGATCAAATGTGCAGAGTTGCCAGTAATGATAAGGTCATCTACATAGAAAACCACAAACAGTATATCATCACCAGTATGCTTGATATACAGATTTGCATCAGATGGGCTCCGCTGAAAGCCATGATCTGTCAGCTACTGATCAATTTTTATGTACCAAGCTCGAGGAGCTTGTTTCAATCCATAGAGAGCTTTAGCTAATCTACACACTTTCTGTTCTTGACTGGCAATCTGAAATCCTGGAGGTTGTGTCATGTAGACTTCTTCCTGTAAGTCACCATTTAGGAAAGCACTTTTTACATCCATCTGATGAGCTTTCCATTTGAACTGAGCTGCTAGGGCAAGAACAAGACGTATGGTGCTCATCTTGGCTGTAGGAGCAAAAGTCTCCTCATAGTCAATGCCTTCCTTCTGTGAGAATCCTCGAGCCACAAGACGAGCTTTATACTTGTCTAGAGATCCATCGGCTTTGTATTTCACTTTACATACCCATTTGCAGCTAATGGGCTTTTTCCCTTCAGGAAGATCAGAAAGGGTCCATGTGTGATTTTTCTGAAGACTTTGGAATTCAGCGTCCATAGCTTGTTCCCACTCAGGTGTACCCTTAGCCTCTGAGTAAGTTTGAGGCTCAAAGATACTGTGTATATTAGCCATAAGAGCAAAATTTACTGTAGACTGTTGTGTGCTCTTATGTCTAGAAGTGCGTCCTTCAAGGAGTTCATCATCCCGAAGATCACCAATGGTTTTAGCCCACCATTTTGGCCGAAGAGTAGAGGAACTAACATCAGGAGGAGAAGAAGAAGGGTCAAGAGCAATAGGAACAGCAAGAGAAGGGTTGTTTTCCGGAGGAAGCTTAGGCAATGTATTATCAAACATTGATACTGCATCATCCCTCCCATCAGGTGGACCTACCGAAAGAAGAACACTGTGAGGCTGATCTGTAGAACACTGCTCAGAAGAAGAAGACTGAAAGAATCCTCTGTCTTCATCAAATACCACATCCCGACTGAAGCTAAGACGACCAGTGGCAATATCTATTAGTCTATAGGCTTGTGATGATCACTGTACCTTGTCATCATGAGTTTCTGGCTTTTGGAATCCAACTTAGAGCGCTTAGCAGCTGGAATCCAAACATATGCAATTGAGCCGAATACTTTGAGGTGATTGATCTTAGGCTTACGACCAGACGACACCTCTTCGGGAGTCTTCCCTTTAATAGCCTGAGTGGGTGATCTGTTAAGAAGATAGATAGCAGTAAAGACTGCTTCAACCTAGAATTTGTTTGGAACATTCTTGTGCTGTAACATGGAGCGAGCCATTTCAACAACCGTGTGGTTGCGGCGTTCAACAACACTGTTCTGCTGAGGAGTGTAGGGTGTAGTGAACTGGCGTTTTATGCCATGAGTATCACAGAAGTTGGAAAAAGCAGAAGAACAAAATTCCCCCCCGTTATCTGTCCTAAGAGTCATGATATTACAACTAGACTCTTTTTCAACTAAGGTTTTAAATTTCTGAAATATACTAAATGCATCAGATTTATATTTTAGAAAATATACCCACATCTTTCTACTGAAATCATCTACAATAAGTAAAAAATATTTGCAAGCAGTGATAGAAGATGTATTCATAGGACCACAATTATCAACATGAATTAGCTGGAGTACCTTAGATGCGCGCCATGATTCTCCATTCGTGAATGAAGACCGATGTTGTTTGCCAGCTTGACAAGCGCCGCATACGCCCAACTGCTGAGTCTGAATATCAGGTAACCCTGACACAAGTCCTTCCCGAGAGAGTTGGGAGAGATACTACATGTTTAGGTGACCATATCGCTGATGCCATAGAGTGCTGATGGGAGAAACACGAGCTGCTAGAGCCACTTCTGGAGAATCACCAGTATCAAGAAGCCTGTATAAACCATGATCTTCTAGACCAATAGCAACTGTAAGACTAGTCTCTCCGTTGATAATAGAGCATTTGTGCACTCTGAATACTACATCAAGCTGAGGAGAGTTCCTCATAATCTGACTGACAGACAACAGATTAATTTCCATACTAGGAACATAGTATACATTCAGGAAGATGAGTGTGCAGCCACCAGACTGGATTTGAACTGTACCTCTGCCAATCACTGTGTATTGTTCACCTCCGCCAAATACCACGGAATCACTGAACGGTGAGAAGTCAATAAACCAGTCACGCTTGTGAGAGAAATGACGTGATGCACCAGAGTCAATGTACCAGACAGAAGATGGAACATGATCTGAAGACCTTTTGGCCATAAAGGCATAGAAGGCCGAATCTGTTTGCTCGGAATGTTCTGCAACATTTGCTGTCTGATGGAGCCCTCCCTGTTTCTTCTGTTCAGAAGCAATCCTTTGGCGGCAATCTTTCTTTATGTGGCCAAACTTGTGACAGTAATTACACTGCACATTTTTCTTTCTAGCAGGATCAAAAGGCTGAGACGAACTTTTCTGCTGAAAGTACCGAGAGGACTGATATTTAGCTGCAAAAGCATTTTCGGAGGAGGCTGATGCTGCACTACTACCAAATTGTTGTTTCCAACGATCTTGCTGCATGAGTTTGGTACATAATTCTGGAAACTTCAGACTAACATTAGTGGCAGTAATGTTGAGTGTTTCTATGAAATGCTCATAAGATTTTGGTAGACTTTTCAGAGTGATGACTACCATATCTTCTTCCTCCATGGTGTGACCAATGGCTTCGAGCTGATCTTGAATGTCTTTAATCTTGTTGAGATGTTCCTGTAAAGACATATGTTCGTCCATCATGATGGAGAACAATTGATTTTTGAGAAAGAAAGCTCTGCTCTTGTCAGATGTCTCGTGCAGTTCTTTCAACTGTTGCCAAATCTCGGCAGATGTTTTGCCAGAAGGAATCTGTGGTAACTGATCATCAGCCACAAAGAGCTTGAGAAGCATAACAGCCTCTCGATTTCTATCATCAAACTTATCTTGATCAGTACCAGCTGTACCGGGACGAGTTTCTTTGCCCAAAATGAGCTGATCAAGACGCCTGTATTCAAAGATGGTCAACATTCTTTGTTTCCAAATGTTATAATTGCTGCCATTAAAGCGTTGATTGCCTTCTAGCATCAGATTGGTGAGGGAGGCCATCTATACGTTTCTGGAAGACTGATCTGAACAATTCTGCCTCTTAAATCAGATCTTGGCCACCAACTTGAATTGATAAATGCTGTTAAAAAAATCAACCAATAAAAGGAAATAATGCCAAATACTCCAGTATGAAAAGAAATGACTTAGCGCCTGGTAATGTCTGATTTCGATCTCTTCTGAAAATGTATATATAAGCTAGTCTTTGTACTACAAAAAAAACAGTGCGTCTTCAAAGTTCATGCTTTGAAACCCGTAATACTGATCGATTGAAGGCCCGAGGATCGAGCACCATTAGCAGAAATGTTAGAGGTTATGGGCCCACCACGCTTCCACAGCGCCTAATTTAAAATTTTGGCGGCGTTAACAGGTGAGACGAATGCAGGCTTCTGCGGGCGTAGAGGCGGTAGTCAAAGAATTTGTTGGAAGCACTGGAGTTAAGCCCCGCAGCTACTGTAAAAAAAATATAAAGACGGCTTACAAAAAAAACTGTCACGGGATTATCATCCGGATCACGCGATTTCTCTCGCTCGACGTGGATCAGTGCTCGCGTATGGATATTGTGGTCACGTGGAGCAATAGTTTCAGCAGTCGTCTCGTCTGCTCACGCGCCTAAGTACGGGCTCGAAGTAGGCTAGGTTTTTGATTATCCACAAGAATCTCAGCTGACCCACCGAGGCTTTAAACCTGGAACCTCTGGAGACCTGAGTCCGCACTATCAAAAACTCGTAAAATACTTCTGCTCAGTCTGCGGCTGTATGCATAGAATGATTTTCGAAGTCCCCCACCAATTAAAAAAACAAGCGAGCCTGCTCGGTGAGAACCGACCCATCGATTAACCAAATCCCACGGATTAATTGCCGACGGATGAGATTTCGCTGAAAGGGCAGATTTTTCTGTCAAAAAATTTTCCACCGGGCTTTTACATGTGAATTGCTGTTACGCACAGCGTCACTGGATCACTAAAAGCTATCACGCATAGCGTCACCGAATCGCATCACCGGAAATTGGACTGTGTCACACGTAACCCTTTGGGATCGATGCCAATAGCTGAGATCCGCTCCACTCCAAAAAAAACTGGAATTCACACCAATTATTTCGAAGAATTATGAAGAATCCACTTTCTGTATCGAGATAGACGACTGTAAGCTTTTATCACAGTGAGCGGAGCCGAAGCTAAGACTCAGTGAAGGCTATTTGGCTTACAGAGGGCTCGACCTTAGAAAGGGATGACAGAAAGAACGCAAGACCTTAAGCTCCGATACCATAAAACAGTGCGAAACACGCATATGGAATTCCAAATGAATGAATTAATTGATTGAGCAACAATACTCAATAATAATACAAAGATATTTACAAAGATAGAAACATCAAGTTTCTATGTAAGATTCAGTTTCATCTAAGAAACTGCTAAAGAAAGGAAAATAGCAACAGCTAAAAGAATGAGCTTTAAACTAAACTAGAATTATTCTAATATGTAGTGCTCCTAAGAAATGATCTTTATCAAATGATTGTTAATATAGCTCAACAAAGATTTCATAAGGACCCTTTCATGAATAGCTTCTGCAATAATGATCAAGAATCACAAGCTCCCCCTAACTGTATGCATGGTCTCTTTTTGGCAGAATCCCATCATCAAACACTCGAAATATCAAGAATATCTTCATCAAGTCAACAACATGTGTTGTTGGCTAGAGGGTTCAGGAGATTTTCAGATTATATTTGCTTTCTTCTCCATACTAGTGTAACTTTATTTTCTGGCATGGTTCTAGCTTGAGAAGGTGCCCAAATCAAGTTACAATTATGTGCCATATGACCAATGTTATGACACTCGAAGCATTCTATGTTGTTTATGTATAAGAATTCATGACTTGTTGCAAAATTGCTTCTTGGAGATTGACGGGGACCATTATATTTATCATTGTGATATGCCCTACAATCTTTTGCCATGTGTCCAAAGTTTGTACAAGAATAACAATAACCAAGAAATAAACTTTGGTACCTGGGAGATGGAGATTTCCTTGATGTACTTCTAAAGCCTTTCTGCCTTGAGATCCTTTGATGATAATTATTGCTTCTCGCATCCTTGACAACATTTGCATTTGTTCTTGGAACAAGACTTCCTTCATTATCGCCTTGACTCTTATCTCTACCTTTGCTGAAACTGGGAGCATCAACATTTCTTTCTGACTTCCTCATATACTTGTTGTTTGAAGCATTATCATTCTTGCTTGAGGATTCACCTGTATACCCAAGACCTGATTTATGAAATGGACATCTTTGATGGTTGAGCATGTCATCCAAGGCTTGAGAGCTCTTCAAGGTTTTGTCCATCCCTTCAACCTTTTTCCTGAAGGTGACAATCTCTTCTTCCAATTTTTCGCAATCATTATTCTTCTTAGCTAGTTGTTTATTGCTTCATTTGCCTCTAATTTAAGGGAGATGATATATGACTTCATTTTGAAGATTTCTTCATTTTCCTTTGCTAGATTACTCTCCATTTCTTCCTTGATCCTTGTAGCTTTACATGTTTCGGCCTTGAGAAGGTTGATGTTAGATTTTAATTTGAAGATTTCTCCATCCCTTGCTTTTAGTTGACATATCATGGTGTTTCTCTCCTTTTTTGCTTCATCAACCTGTCCTTCTATGATTGCTAATGCTTCCATTTTCTTCTCAGCTCCTTGTGCTAACTTTCTTGCTTCTTGTAGTTGAGATTTAAGAGAGGAGACCTCTACCTTGTACTGACCAATCTCTTCTTCAAGTTTGTTCAAGCTCTTGTGCCTTTGTTCAAGTTGACTTGACAAGGTATCTTCCCATTTCTTTGCTTTATCCAATTGATTTGTCATGGATATGACTTCTTCATGATGCTTTCTTTTGCTTTGATGAAATTCCTACTTAAGCTTGGCAAGCTCTTCATCCCTTTCTTGTACTTGAAGCTTGACAAGGTCAACTTTCTTCCTTGTTTGGTCTTGGTCACCAGCTAGTGCTTTCTTATTAAGTTCCTTGTTTTCTTGTTTCAAATTGGTAATTTATTCCATGGCAGCCATAAGTTTAGTGAGGAGATCTTCTACAAAGTCTTTTTCATTCTCTTCATTTTCTAGGTCTTCTTTAGCCTTGATGTCATCAATCTTATCTTCAGCTTCCTTGACAGGATCTGGATTTTCTTCTTGTTTTCCATCATTTTCTTGACTAGAGATCATTGTCAATGCTCCTTTTGAGTGAAGATCATGAAGTTTGTCCCATATACCCTTCACTGACGAACATTTTCCTAACTTGTTCTTTAGAGAATCTGGTAGCCCATACAAGATTGCCTTCATCGCTTTTGCATTGTACTCCTTGGATTCTCCATTCATCATGTTATCAGTAATTACTGATTCCCATAGTTCAATGCCTTGAGTCTTTAAGAAATTCCTCATTCCTGCTTCCCATATATCAAAGTTTTCATTGAACCATGGAGCCTTCACAAATTGATTGACTTCTATTTCAGCGGTAGAGGGAGACATATCTTTAGGAGGATTGGAGATTTTCTTCCTTGGCTTCGCCATTTGTGTTCTATTGATCAACCTTCAAGCTGTTAGGCTTTTGAGTGAAGGCACTGGCTTTGATACCAATTGTTGGAAATATTGAGGAGGGGGTGAATCAATATTTCTTTTCAATTGTTATTTTTACCAGTTAAATCATTTATATTTAGAACACAAAATGAACAATAGGAATAAATTCTTTTATTAATATAATCTTTACAATAAATCAGGTACAATACATATAAAGCTCCAATTTGTTGCCAAGCACCAACTTGGTCATTTGTGAGGCTCCAACCTCTAGGGCTGCAACCCTATCTTCTCAAGGCACCAACTTTGTGTTTAGGAGCACCAACTCCAAGGACACCAATCCTTCCAATTCTGAGGCACCAACCCCAAGGGCTCCAACCCTATCTTGTCAAGGCACCAACCTTGTTTGTTTGAGGCTCCAACTTTAAGAGAACTAACCCTCTGGGCTCCAACCCACTGCTATATTTTGTCTAGATATGTTTGGTAGTTATTCTTTGCTCCCAACATTTTATTCACTGAATTTTGTGAATCTACAACTTCACTATAGTCTCCATGCTACATCATCAATGACAACCTGTCTTCATATGAAGGAGTCTTCACATAACTCCAATGTGTCTACAATGAACTGCACTAAGCTTACCAAGGAACAAACTCACAAATACTTCAAAGCTGGTGTTGTCTACTGCTCCCTTCAACTGATGATTGATAAAATCTTACTTGGCTGGTTCGAGGTCAAATAGATCTTCGTCTTTCGCTGGCCCTTTCGGCTTCCTTCTTCCTGCTGTGACCTTCGACTTCCTTCTGTCTTGTTGGACCTTCGACTTCCTTCTGTCCCGCTGGACCTTCGGCTTCCTTTTGTCCTGTTGGACCTACAACTGGCTTCTATCCTTTTGCTTACTTCTCTCTCACTCGATCTTCGACTTCTTTTTTACCTTCATCATCTGCCAGACTATCAACTTCCATTTTTTTCCGCTGGACCTTTCGGCTTCATCTTCTTTCGCTGAACCTTTCGGCTTCCTTCTTCCCATTGTTCCTTAGACTTCGTCTATCTCTTCAACTTTCTTTTTCTTCCGTTCCTTCAACTTCATCTTTCTCTTCGGCGTCCTTCGGCTTACTCAGAATTGAAGCGTTTTAACTCATTTTTATATGAGTTTCACCACTGACCAAAGGACACGTCTATTGGAGGGAGGCCGACTTGTATATTAAAAATATATATTGGAGAGTCTTTTAATCCATAGACTTGATTATTCACAGAAAACCATATAAGAGCTGCTATACCCACATGGAGGTCCCACATGCCACATCATCACCTTTAATCCAATTGCAACTTCATGAAAGATCGAAGTTATTCCCAAGACTCCTCGATATGCAATAAATACAAATTGGAAGTGTTTACATTGGTGGGTTTTAAACAAAGACCCGACCAATCACCAAACAATGCTTTAACACAGAACCTGCCAACGAATGTCGGTCCCACCTAAATGCACAAGACTGGACCCCAAATAAAATTAAAATTGTGTCCATAAACTTCTCGGGTCCACTTAGTCCCAAGTCTTATCGGATTAATTCTCCACCATTGATCTCATCATTAATCCGACGGTCATTGATCCACCTGATCAACAAACCCAATCGCCGATCCTCCACCGTTTGATCAAGGTTCACAATGATATTGGCTTAGGGAATTTGCGCGACGCTTAACTGCCTTTATGGAGCTGATAAGGATTGTAAATCCTTGATCTATAAAAGTTCGGGTCCATTTTGAGATTAGCGTCCAATCACTTTATGACCTGATATCCATTGGATATACGAGGTCATCAAATCTACAGCTTGCGGGTCTTCAACTAGCACACGGGTTAAAAACAGGCATAACCCCCACCATTGACTGTGACGTAAGCGTTGAAAATGAGATCGACGACTAGGATTTAGTGCGGGCCTTCAAGCACGATCAAAACAGATGTACACTCCTACCCCCACTCTTCCGATAGCTGTTGTTCTTGTGGCTTATCTTCTTGTGACCTCCTATAACTCTATTTATGCTCCTCCATTGTTTTCTTCCTATCGGTTCTTCTTGGGCATATATTACATGCGATACTTCCGATATGGCTCCTTCGATGTTTTCTTCTTTACTCCTTTGTTATCGCTGTTACTCTTTTGTTCTTTCGATAACACTTACCCTTGGGCATATGCGATAACCTGCTTCTCTTGCTCCGATGACTTGCTTCTTTGATGGCTTTCGATAAACTCTTCATCTTACTCTTTGGCTTCATGATGGCTTCTCTTTGGCTTCTTGCTCTTGTTGCTTTATTGGATCTATTGTGTCATTTGCTGTTTAATTGCTGCTCAATTGGCCCCCTGCATCATTTGCTGTTCAATTGTTCAATTGACCTCCTGTTGTTCAATCCACGTGGGTCCTCCATCTCATCATATCATCATATATCAAACTTTCATCACTATGAACATTATGATCAATGGGCAATCATGTATCAAAGCATTTGCCATCACAAACACTGCTATATTGACATCAATGACAACCTAGATTAACACAACCTCATTTACATTACACAAATGAACAATTCTTCGATTATACAAAGGACAAGACCTCCTTTCTATATATAGGAGACTAAGGGGTCATAATATAATCAGAGCCGACATAACAATAATAATGTAAGGGCACAATAATAACAATAGTGGGCTTCTATGGGGCACAATAATAACAATATGGGGACTACATGGGTACAACAATATAATAAGGGTTGTACTAATAACAATAAGGGGTTACACTAGTAGTATAGGGACCTAACATGCCCCTCTCCTTGAAAAAGTGTTGTCCTCAACACTTGAGTAGTTCTTGATGCTTCTGTATAAAATCTTTTCCTCCCTTGTGGAATCTTCAACGGGTAAGTTCTTCCACTTGATGAGATACCTTGAACTTGATCGATTTCGTAGCTGTCGAGTTCTTGTTTCTGTGATTGCTCCAGGTTTCAATATGATTTTTCCTTCCTCGTCAAGTTCTCGCAATATTGTTTGAACTGGGATCTTCTGCAACTTTTCAATGAGTGGCCACACTTCTTTGTCCTTCTTCCATTCATCCCTTGCTTCATTTATCCAATCTGGTTGGATAATAGAAATGACGCACAACAATGCTTCCACATCCTCATCCTTTCTTGAAAGTGCATCTGCCACAATTGTGCTCCCTTTTGTATAGATTTCAAGTCAACCAACATTTTTTGTGACCCATTTTTGTTGCTCTTCAAAGGATAATCTTTGTTCTAAAAAGTATTTAAGACTATCATGATTTGTTTTTACCTTGAAGTGTCTTCCCATTAGGTAGGGTCGCCATTTTCTTAAATGCATGTAGTATTGCCAACATTTCCTTCTCATAAATAGCTTTGTGTAAATACTTTGTTAAAAATTGGCAACTAGGGCCAAACCCCATGTGGATCACCTTATTTATGGCTTCTGATACTTTCCTTAAGATTCCTCTCATCGAGAGGTGCAGGATTGATCTAAAGATCATCTCCGATTCCGATAAGTATTTATGAAGATATGAATTTATTTTGATTATGGACAAATTGTCAAGGTCGACCAACAAACTTATGTAGGCTCAGAAGCCCAACAACCATGTCTATTCAACATCAACGTTTGCATATAAATACAAGGAGCATTCTCCTCATTTGGACAATTCAATTCACTCATCTTCTCTCTCTCTCTCTCCTATGCATAAAAGGAGCCTCTCTGTCTCTCACACGTGTGGCTGAAAGGAAGACGTTGTAGGGCAAAGAAGACGCAAAAAGAAGGACGCTAGGGCAGCAGGTCATCTTTTTGACCAACATTGACCAAGCGTTGACCTTCCAAAAGTGCAGATTGGTTGTGGTTGCCTCTTCTAGGCAGGCCGCAATTTTTGGCACGAAATTCGAGATGATATGACCTTTGGTTTGACCGGTATTGATTGCCCTAGTTTAGGGTTGCAAGTTGACTTCAGAAATCTGCAAATTGACTAAACTTTTGGGGCTGTTCAATGGCTGTTTCTTTAGGTTGTTCGAGGACAAGTTGACCAGAAATTGACCAAGTATTTTAGAGGTCAATTTCAGCTAGTTTGACCAAGTTTGACTTCGCTGATCTAGGGTTTGCTGCTGCTGATATAAAATTACAGAATTCAGATTTTGCACTATTTCTCTCTGCTGAACTATTGAAGATAAAAGAAGATTTGATTAAAGGGTTTCCCCGCATTGGGGTTTGTCCCTGGCTAGCCGCCACATCTTGTGTCTCTTGTCTTGGCTTGTTTTTTGTTGATCATTTAATGTTCTATCTACACTTTACTTAATGTATATGTGATTGGCTAATAAGAAGAAAAATAAGTAAACTGCTCTAAGCATAGAACATACCATAATTTAACATGGTATTGGAGCTGAGGTGAAGACAAAGCCCAAGCAAGAGCAAGAGCAATCACTGAAGAGAAGGTTGGCAAGGCTATCTTAAAAAGAAATCACGGGATCCTCAACACACTTCCCTGTTGAAGACAAACTTCGTGAGAAGTCTGACTATCACGGATGGAAGACGTCTCTTGATCTAACATTAGAAGATCAGGAAGTGTTGGACCATGTGAGAGGCGGGATTGCTGAGCCTCCATCAAATGCATCTGCTGCTGCTAGGAACAAACGGACCAAGGGAGAAGTCAAAGCAAGGAAGATCATCGGGGACTCTATCGACAAGCGCTTGGTGGCCTATGTTTCCGAGCTAAACACCTCCAAGGAAATCTACGATACACTGGTGAGTTTATTTAAAGTTAATGATGCAAATTAAGTCTTGTTTCTTAGAAATAAGCTGAAGGAAATTAAGAAGGGCAAAGATGAGAGTATGCAAGCATATTTCTTAAGGATCACCGAGATCAAGAATGATCTCCTATCTATTGGGGAAGTAATTCATGATATGGAAATGACACTCACAACTCTTGGACGATTGCCATCTAAATGGTATATATTTAGGATTACTCTTCTCAACAGTAACGTAATTCCTGGATTTGAGGAATTAATGGCCAGATGCATTCAAAAAGAAACGAGGATGGAAGAGCAAGAAATGCCCATACTTAAAGGTCACCCCTCTGCCTTTTCTTCTCATACTAAAAAAGAAACAATTCAGGGGCTAAATTCAAAGGAAAGGCTGGACCAAAGGGTGGATGAAAAGGACGATGTTACAATTGCAATAAAACGGGTCACTATGCAAGGTGTTAGCACTTGAGATTTCACCTAGGCTGAGATAGACAAACCTCAAAGCTACATCAAACCATTTCACCTCGTAGCTAGCCCTACGAGGTATGAGAAGGCTCTCTCGGGTCAAACTCGGTGGATTTTTCAATAGGATGAGTTGACCAATTAGACACACTGATTTTAGGCTAGTAAACTGATAAGGAGGGTTGATTTAAAGTTTTTTGGGATTTTTGGTGGCAATTGGAGGGAGTGCAATTCAGGGTGCGGGGATTGAGCTCAGTTTTTGCAGGTGGTTCTTTGGGGCAAGGTAGGAGTTTGTGCTGATGCCTTTAGCTGAGATAGATGATCAGGGAGGAAAGAAGAGAAGCTAAAGAGGGCAAACAATGAAATTGAATCCTCTCTAGACAGTGGAAAACATAAATATTAAACAAAATTGAAAGCTGAGCATGGCATGCATGAATTCAAACTTTATCACTTCTTTTGTTTAATTAGCAGCAATAGAATAAGAGATGGAACACATAAACAAACTTACAATGACAAGTAAGAAACACACCATCAACACAATAATCCACAAGAATCCACAATGATGTCTGCAAAACCCTGGCCTTCCTTTTCCTCAAATTGCAGAGATACAAATAAAATATACAATAGAGCTTCTCCCTCAAGAGTCCAACCATGAAAATGAGTAAGAGAAGGCATAATATAGAAGGTCTAACTCCTTTCCCCACCTCTAGGGTCGAGCTCAACTTCCTAGGAGCTGTTGCAACTAATTCTAAATTAATCACTAGATAATAGGCCAGCACAACAACTTGCCTCTAAAACTTAGGAAACCTATCCATGCATTAAATATTTACCATTTACATCAAAGAAACTTCTAGAAGTGGTAAAGAAGAGTAAAAGTATCTAAGTGCCATGAAATTTACAAAAAATCCATCATTTACATGCCTCAAAAGTCAACCAAGGTGAAAACAGTGTTTTGCTGGCCGAACTGGTCAAAACTGGCAAATTTCCCTGAGTGGTCGCGCCCCTGACTTTCACTGGTCGCGCGCATTGGCAGCTCTGTTTGAGGGCCTTCCTGGTGTCCAAAGCAGGTGAAAGATAGCTCATTGGAAAGGTCTGTGAGTCTACTTTCCAACCCAATTGGAATATCTGGATTTGGAGTTTATGTGACCCCTCACAAGTCATTTCTCCCAAGGCAGCTTTCTGCAACTCAAAAAAGGGGCAGAAAGTCAAAATTTGCATGTATTTTGAGCTTTTGGGAGCCCAAATCTTCATAAAATTTGAAACCCTTCCATAGGAAAGTGTATCTTTGCATGAAAATTCCAAAAATGTAGAATTTTCCCCGTTCTGAGCTGTCATCATGACTGGTCGCACACGGGGTGAGACCACTCAAATGGCCAAAACCTGTAAAATTCTCAAAAATGCCAAAAATGCCTCAAAACTCTCAAAATTTCTTGGGTTTGCTGCTAGGAGGAAGATAATGAGTATCATGGTGAGTGGGAGAGGCCTCAGCCAAGATACGGAGCGGTTTGGTCTTCTTCTTCCTCTTGCGGACCTCGGACAACCTTCTTTGGAACATTTTCATCTTTGCCTTGCAAACATGCATCCTTGCCGAATAATGGTTTTTCATGTTCCTTAGCAATTTGTTGTTTCGATTGGCCTTAGCCAACAGCCTCTCTAAGTGTGTATTTACTCGGATAAGCATGGATTCCCTCTCTTTGGGAAGCAAGTCACCGGGCCTCCTACGGTTGATGAGTCGATCACTTCGAATCCTCCATAGCTCATCCAACTCTTTCTCATCCTCAAGCTGTTTGTTTCACTCCTCTAAATATTTGATTATCCATTTTGCCATCAATAATTGTGTTTGCAGCGAATGAATCTCGGTGCTTTGCTCTCGGATGATATCCTTGAGCTCTGTGCTAGGAGAATTAGTGTCGAGATCAATAACCGGAGCACCAAACACTCTCTCCTCAATCATGGGCTGCTTGCCCCTCTCTGTTACCTGTGCTGCTATCGGCAACGAGGCCCCTTCCACCTGATGTGGAGATAACACTCGCTAATCTGATGATGATGACGAGACCCCTTCCACCTGCTGTGGAGAAAATACTCGTCGAGCTGCTGCAAACAAGGTCCTATGACCCTTCTGATATGTACACTGCAGTGGGGAAACAACATGTGTCGGCACAATAATCTCAGGCTGGCGTGATGGACCTTCCTCCTCATGAATGGACTCTGGCTCTAGCTGTGGCTGTGGTGGCGCTATAAAGACCTCATGAGAAATGAAGTCTGCCCATGGAATGTCCTGCTGACTCAACTCGATCGATTTGGCACTTAGGAGGGCGATTTGATCGATTTGGAGGGTTTATGGACAAAACAGGCTGAGTGGTCGCACCCTAGGCTCGAGTGGTCGCACCCCCTCTGAGTGGTCGCACCCCTTCTGAAAACACACTGTGGGAGTGGCGCTGAGTGGTCGCACCCCGCCCAACTGGTCGCACCCCTGCTCTGAGTGGTCGCACCCCTTTTTCAGGAGGCGTTTGGAGGCCTTCCTAGTGTCGGAATCGGGTGCAGGATAGCGCATGGGAAAGGTATTTGAGTCTACTTTCCAACCCAAGTGGAATTTTTCAATTTGGAGTTTATTTGACCTGTCAAAAAGCAAATCTCCCAAGACTGGTCAAAAAGTGCCAAATGAGGCTGCCTGAAAGAAGAGTGTTGTTGCAGTCAACTTTTGAATGCCTTCCGCAACCCCAAATTTAGCTCATGATAGCTCATTGGAAAGCTCTCTTTGTCTAGTTATCATTTTACCCATCAATCAAATCATTTGGACAACCAAGCTAGGAGAATACTTGATTTTCCCAAGGTCACTTCAGGGGTGTCTTTGATTCTCCCGAGGCAACGATATTCTTGACATTTCTCTCAAACCATGACACCTATGTAAAAAGTGAAGGATTTTTTTCTTCTTTGGCATGTTGTGGACAAAAACCTCTCTCAGTTTCCAAAAATTCATCTTTGATTGCTCTGAAGCATCATTTGAGTGCGACTTGTCCCGATGTGT